>CM033734.1:9853974-10067039 GCA_019671005.1 Hibiscus mutabilis
GGAGCCAATGATGAGCACCAAAGCAGTGAAAGGCAAGCATGTCCTTGAAATTAAGACAGCTTCTTCAACTCAGGTCTCGAAAATTTTCACCTTTTTTTAAGTGTTTTTAGGGGCTTAGATGCTGTTTCTTTAGAAAATCACACTGCTAGTAGGAGGTAAAGTATAATTTGTTATTGAAATTTAGTACTTTATGTCTTTAGGACAACTTTAGCATTGGTAGTATGCAGCAAGATATTCTGAAACTGCTATAATTGCCATGTCTCATCCCAAGTAAATTAGGAACTTTTGCTTGGAAGTTGGAACAAAAGCAGGCTAATTCTATTGATCTGTTTATAAGGTTCATCAACAATACGGCACCGTGCCGATTCTAATGATCAATGTGAAAGTAACACTTTTAACAAGAGTATCTGTCTGAAGTAAGGTAAGCTTGTGTAAGAATAAAGATTCAATGAGGGGGAAAAGACTGTAAATAAAATGCTTTCATTCTGTTTCAATTTCATCTTCACAGTCTCTGAGGTGCTCTTTTAGGGTCTGGCCCTGTTTTTCCCATTTTTCGGAATCCCAGGCAGGATCCATTGCAGGTAATTCATAGTCATCAGGTGTCAGTGATAGTTGGAAATCTGGTAGTTCAGGTAATGTTTGGAGAGCCCTGATTCACAACCAATATTAAAAGTTAACCCCTAACCATTTATTGAACACAATATATTGAACTCCGAGTTGCATTTGAAAAGTGCTTACTTCTCTTGTTCTAAGAGGTAACCATACATCTGTGATTTCCTTGATGCAACCTCAGGTATTTTCTGATGTAAATGCTTCATAGCCCCCCAAAGTGGAGGTGCCCTGTTACACCAAAGAAAAACAAAAGAATGTTACCCCGGCTTTTCATTTTCCTTAAGTACTCATTTCAGATACATGGTCGTATCCAAGATTTTAACCCCAAGTCCGAGCAACATAAGATGATATAGCGTGACAACTATGGATCTTCCGATCATGAGATTGAAAACCAACCTGGTTATAGGAGTTGCAAGGCAAAAACTTATGCAGGTTTTCTTGCTCTCTACCAGTAGTTCTTGTGCAGCTAGGAAACAGCATACGGCACTAATATGACAGGTCGGTTCACTACCCTTGTCGAGAACAAGACCATGGTAGTAATAAGCAGCAGCCTGAAGATACAATCACATAGAAGTTAGATTCCTATATGAAATTGATTGAATGCTGGGATTGAGACGAGAATGTTTTGGTGTTAGAGGTTGTGGTTAAAACCTTTGCTTCAACGAATTTCCATTTGATGAGCCACATATGTTTCTTCCCATATCCATGACTCAAGTCACTTCCAGACAAGCATTGATAAGCCTGATTACACGACAGGAAAGAATGCCGACTGTAATCGGTAAGTCATATCCATGGCACTCGAGGGATACCTAGATTTCTCAAACGAAAAATTAGAGCATAACCTGACTGTAATAGATCAGCAGTTCACAAGCCAGCCTCCTCTTCACTGATAAAGTAGCCTTCTGACTTTCAATAGCTAAACCAAGCTGTATTTCGGTTCCCTGAATCGAAGATCCATTTGCATCGAATTATATCAAGAAATCAAAGATCCATTTCCATTTTTCCTTTGAATTTTTTCAGTGACCTTAAGTAATGAATACCTGGCCTAATGCTTGGATGGAAATAGCTTCCAGTACACCATCCTGTAAATCTTTTGACATACTTTGCCTGGGAACATTTATGAGATGTTAATGGGAATCTTGAAAATTTATGCTAAAAGAATGTTTCCAAGAGCTGTAAATTTATGTTCATACTTGATTTCTGGCGGTATACGACAGAGTACGTTCCGGACACAAAATTCTAGGTACCCTGCAGCCTTGAGCAATAAATCAATTGCATCTCTCTTACAATCTGGTGGTGATTATTGCAGATGATCGTCGGTGATTATGTTTGAGTCAAAAGTAAACATAATTGAAATTTGAAATTTGCCAAATTGGATCCATGGAAAAGGCACAAACCTGTAGAAACGACCCGAAAACCAGAACCAGAATAATTCTTGGGGATCATAAGTGAGTCAGCCTCAGATAATGTGAGCATAGCCATCATGTGAACAACTGATAACAATTCAAGCCAGGCATTTGCCACACTAGTCTCCTGCACATTTCAGACACGGTTACATGCCTGGCAAGGACAAAGTTATAGAAGAAACCATGCTTGGATTCCTGATAAAAACATACTTGTCTTCCATCTAAATTTTTCCACTTGAATTCCACTAAGTCCTCAAGACCATGTTCTGCAATATGCTCATTTATTCATCATATGAACTTGGACAAACATGGGACACTAAGGGAGAGAGTTAGATCAGCAGATTATAAAACCTTCCTTAGTAAGTCCAACAAGAATCGACAAGTACTCCTCCAGTGCCTTCCGCAGTTCGGTAATCGCGGATCCACCTGCAACATCCACAGTTCCACTTTATATAACTAGACTCATTATGATATACATGTAAAACAAGAGCGTCATGGGGTGAGAGAGACCGGTGTCCTCTGCAACCAACACAATCCGGTTCCTTAGACAAGATAATCTGTCGATAACATGGCGAGGTATTTGGCCCTTGAGCGCTCTTTGAAGATCACTTTGTGCTGGAATTCTCATGCAAGGAACAAATACAACCACTTCTGGGATACTCAGCTTCTTTTTCTTCCCAACTCCATACACAGAATAAGTGCACCCCATCTTTTACCCTGGGGATTCGTTTCACAAATCAACATCCTACAAAATCATTCAAATGATCAAATAACTCAGTTCCATAAAGTGCAACTTCTGGTAATTCAGGAACATATGGACTTGAATAACAAAGAAAAGAGAAAAAAAGCTTGAGCACACATATGACATAACTGATAGTTCAAACATATAATTAAAACTTATGGATATGAAGTGTGTTGTTTAAAGCAGATAAGATTCAAGTTCAAGAAACAAAATTAAACTTACAAAAGCAGCATCCAGAGCTATGCAGGAAATGGAAGAGAAGTGAATCAAAGCAATAAAAAAAAGAATACTGATGTATTACCATGTGTAGCGGAGATATTGAAGCAACTCACTGTATACAAAGAGAGAGAGAGATGAAATTCCCAGTACGCAATGGAATGCTGATGATATCTTAAATATCAAGAGAGAGAGAAACAGGGAAAAATAATCTGGCAATAGGAAGCTCAGGAACCGAGGCATATCTCACATGGCTGAGACTGTATAGAAGTCTTCATTGACATTGTTAAAGGAGCAAATTGGAACTTCCCATTTAAGAACCTTTAGTTATTCATTTCTTTGACGCACCAACTGGTTATTCCATACAGAAAAATTCCAAGAAACACATCTCCCATACCCCCAATCTCCAGTCCAATAATTTGCAATAGTATTAATTACTTATATCCTAGGTTAACAACCCTGTATGAACTAGTAGTAGCATGTATCTAGATTTTTTATATTGGTTCATCAGAGCTGAAGTCTGGACTTATCTTCAAGCAACTTGGTAGCTTGGTTGAAAGTGTGCACGTGGGGACTAACCTTCATGTATGGAGCAAATGACAACTGGTGTTACATGTTTGGTTTACCATCATTTTCTGTATGGAATTTCAATCCAGAATCACTTTTTTAGATTTAATTCTTCAAATTTACTCTCCACATTGATAGTTGATACCGATACATATAATTATCCATGTAGTCCTTGATATGGACTATACTCAAATCACTCGCCTATATGGCATAGGGATGTGAGCTACAAGTGAAAGTAACTTAACTAGATTAACCTTTAATCAAGGATTTCTTTTTGTTGGTCCAACAAGTTAAAAAAAGTAGAGATCTATGAGAAAAATTTGTATGATTTGCGTTTACTTCTGGAACCAATAGAAAATTATATATGATTTGCAGTCAACAATATATATGTATATATATATATATATATATATATATATATATATATATATATATATATATATAAAAGGAAAATGGAAGCTCAGTGGTTTGTCTATAGATCACGTGTCAACTCCACAGCTATTCATCATAGTTCTGCCACCATTTGCAGTATATTTGCCAGAAAATTATCAAAATTACCACCTTCACCGATGCCGCATGTTACCCTGGACAGGATACAGGCTGGTGCTTAGATGAGAAATCCAGTTTTATCCGACTTGGCGAAACATGACAATTGTACCAACAGCATGGATCAGTGGGAGTTTTTTTTTTTTTTCATCTTCTTATATTTTAGTCAACCACTAACCTCGGAGCTGTGAAGTTTCGCCTTGGTTATTGCTTAAATCAGTTTCCAAGGCCAAGCTGTTTAGGACCAGCACATCTGGTTAGATTCATTGCTTGTTGAATCATCTGTTCAACGTGTAAAAGTCACAACTTCCTACATGAATTCCCAATCTCAATGAGTCCAAATCGTCTGCACCTCTTCGTGCCCCTTTTTTATACCAAGTTTAGGATTTTAGGTTAAGATTTAGAATTTAAAATTTAGAGTTAGAGTTTATAATTTAATTTTTTAAGCTTGTGTATCAAAATATAACCCTTCTTTAAGGAAAAAACTTTGATACACAAGTTGTGTGAACTAAATTTTACAAAAGCTCGTTAGATATAAGGTTTAAAGTTTAGGTTTAGAGTTTAGGTTATAGGATTTAGAATTTAAAGTTTTAAAGTTTGAAATTATAATTTAAGGTTTAAGATTTTAAAAAAAAGTTATATAATATTTTTTTACACAGTTTGTGTATAAAAATATAGCTATTTTTTTACTGGGCTGTGATTTTGTTGAGTTTTTGGACTACACCCTTTTTGTAGGCCTTATTGAGGTAGAAATGAGTACTGTTAATTAAGGTATGGGCTTAAATCCCAAAACCTTTGTAGTCTTCTTGAGGCCCAAATATGGTACTATAAATTCAGGTTTCAGTTGCATGGTTGGACGATTTGGGTATACGCAAGGACGGAACTATGCAGTGTTTGGTAGGGCCCTGGCCCCTTAATTTCTTTGGTCATATGACACTTTAAGTATTCATCAAACTAAGTCTCGGTCACCTTCGATTTTTGGGTTTAAATCCTTAATAAATTTATGCTTTTTTAAAGTTAAGTAAATCGGTGCCTCTTGATGTTTAATCTTAATTTCTTCCTGAGGTATACAAGAATATTTAGCATTGGCTCTTGTCTAGAAACAAGTCTCTACACAAAATTATAACGTCAAAGGTGTATTGTGTTGTAAGTTTGATTGCTAAATACCATATTTCATTTTGTTTTCTGTTCGTATGTTGTCAACATTTGATTGGACTAACCTTATATTATAAATGAGATTATCTTATTTAGTTTTGATGATGATAGTGTAAGATTAATAATACTCACAAAATTTGAGAATATATGAGGAAATGTATCATTCCCATAAGAATGTAATATTTTAGATAATTTCATCCTTGATCCTTTGAATTTAGCAAAAGAATACTGTTGACTCTATCAGCAAGGGAACAAAGAAAGTCGATTAGAACAAAAGCCTTTGCTTAGTGCCAATGCCTTTGACTTTTTATAGATTTGGTTTGGTCAGTTAGGGCACCTTAAATTGGTGTCAAGAGAATATTGTGCCCCAGGAAATGAAGTATCGGAAAAGTCATGTATGGAAATGGAATGGGGTTTCTATAGCAGCAAAGGTGTTGACCAGGGTACCTCTTCTAGATTTTGTGCTTTCTTCCTTTCCAGCCAAAGTCAACGAGAGAATGCACTAAAAAAAGTGGTCACAAAGCCTCATACATGATGAACATAGTCAATAAGATAAAAGAAGTACATTAAAGGAGAATTTTTTTTTGGTATAGTTCACGTTCATTTATGGTTCATGTTCGGGATTCGTGACTCTTCCTCTCAACAATGTCATCTCCAAGATTCGAACCAGTGTTCGGGATTCGTTAATGAATAAGGCGATGACACAACATTAAAAATGAATTTAAATTGTATGATGATTAATTTAAAAAACCCTTACTGCAATTTTTTTTCTCCAAAAGCATTTCTCTAATTTTCTTCAAGAGTGTCGTTTCTGACGACGGTCTTAGTGCCACCGGGTGACTTTTTCTTTGTTTTTAGTTCCGAATAAAAATGTTTGCTATTTTGGATTCTTCCTCTTTGTAAATTTCGTTGACTTTATCGTCTGCCTCTATGGCACGATTTCATCTGCTTATTGCACGATTTTTCGTCTACTTTTGCGGTAGTTTAACGCCAGTGTAGCAAGCATCATGATGCAATGATTAGAACTTCATTTGTGATAATTTGTCGATGTAATCAAAACTATTAATGGAGTAACATGCAAGATTGATTTTCTCGATCACCTCTTTGTTGTGTCTTTCCTTATTGTTACTGTAGTGTATGAGGCTCCCTCTCTAATTCGAATTATAAAATTTTATAAGTATTTTCAAACTTACTGTTGTGTACATATTTCTGGACAGAATTTGCTAATCTGGAATTTAACTTCATTGATCACTTAAACAAAAAATCTAAGCATAATTAATATGCTATAAGGTAAATTCCCAGAGTCCTTTAATACCACATAAATCTTAATTTACCATTTTTTTGAATCGTCTAAAGGTGATTACAAGGTAATATCTGTTCATATATATGCTTAACCCTTTGACAATGCCATACACCTTGTAGACAAAGCAATTTGAACCCGTGTCTCTTAGAATGAACATCATCCACTTTTTCACTGGGACACTTATTGAGTTCAATTAACCAATTCACTATTAACTCACATGGAATTCCTTATTTACATGAATTTAAAAAAATGCCTAGTCTCCTGAGGATTATGCCTTCATATTATCATAACTTAAAAATTCATGAAAATATTGCGAGTCTTAAAATCAAAGTACTTTTCATGGGGAACACTAGTCTTTCAAATTCCTAAATTTAGGATTTATATATTACAAACATACTTACTTAAAGCTCAACAAAAGTTATATCAATAGGAAGCCAAAGGAGTAAATTCACCGAAATGTATTTAATTGGAGGATCGGTAGCTAAATTGTGAGGGATAGAAATTCAAGAAATTGGACACATTAGTTCCCATCCATGGGGTGAAGAATTGAGGAAGAAGAAGATGATGTTGCCTGCCTTTTTTCCTTCTTTCTTCCCCCTATCCCCCGAAATAACCAAACCAAACTTTGGTTATTAATTCCAATTTTCTTAATTGGATAATATTCCAAATTATGGTGTCTTGCACCTATCAAAGTGACTAATCACCTTAAAGAAATGGATTAATTACACCTTAAGTCTTCCATTTACCTTTCCTTTACATGAAGAAACCTCATGGTTAAATTATCTACATACCATTAATCTTTTCTTATTTGCTTTTTAGTCACTAGATAGCTGTTGATTGAATTAAGCCCTTAATTACTCCACTTTTCTATTATTGGAACCAATGGTCTGATACTTTACACTCTTACAACATGGTCCTTGACTTCTTAAACCTTCAAATTCAAATTAAATTAATTAAAATTAACATGTTCAAACAAATCAGAAAACTACATTTACTTGCTGGAAAAAAATCGATCGTCGGGAATCAAAAATCTTCTAAGTCGGTTTTTGGGTGTTACATAAAGTTTAAAGAGCTGCTGAAAAAGGCTAGGTAAGATGCGCAATGGCATGCATATCTATAGATTATGCTACAACCACCCTAGCTAGTGTCTTATATCTTTTCAAAGGGCTGCAAGATGCCAGGGGTGAGCAGTGGAATGGCCAGAAACTTCGACACCTTCCCTCAGTCTTTGTGGAGACGGCCTATATCTCTGAAAAAATTGAGGTCCCTACGCGAATATATTCCCTTTTATGGGCAGCGAGAATTTGCAGATGGAGGAGGCAAATTGACAAGAGGGGTTCGAAATTATTAAAAGTGGCAAAACCGAATCTCATCTCCATTACCCTTTGATTTCATTTTGCTATAAATACAGACTTCAAAGCCTTTGTGTCGGCATCAAATTCGAGCTTTGAAAAATGAAAATATACGTGTAGAGATAGGAAGAAAGGTCTAAGATGAAGATAAGAGTGGTGTTTGGTAGCCAAGGATGACTTGCCTGCTCCTTTCCAAGAGGTTTCAATGTGATAGAACCTTGGTTGGGTCCCAGGCAGTCACCTTGGCTAACTTGACAGGCTCTTCTCGTTCATGCTAGGCCCTTATCTTCCTCCCCTTCTTAATCAACATACGATCCGCAACCGCAATTTAACACATGCATGAAATGAAAGAGAGGTCTTCCACGAAGATAAGAGTCTTGTTTGGTAGCCAAGAATGACTTGCCTGCACCTCACAACAATATGGGTATTTAATTATGTTGATGGAAAGGGCGTCAGGCAATCGTTCTTGGCTAAGCTGACAGGCTCTTCTCTATCATGCTAGACCTTTCTCTTCTTCCTTTGAACAAGCAAGTCGTGGAGGAGGAGGAGCAACATGCAGCTGAAAGCCTGAAACCATCATTTTCTAACTTTTTTTCTGTCATTGAATGTGCTGTAATTCTGGATAGACATTGATCATCTGTATATCTGTGGACTTTAACTGTGATGAGAAAAATGCGTGCATGGATGGATGATGGTTTCCTTTTGTGTCTGTTTAGATACAATTTTTCTATTTTTTGACGAGTTTAAATTTACAGAATTTAGTTCGGTAAGTGATATAGAAAATACAAAGGCAGCTGATAATGAGCCACTCCTTGAGGATATGGCTCGTGTCAGTATCCAGTGCCCCATATATATATATATATATATATAAAGCCTAGGAAGCGATAGAATCAAATATTTTTACACATGGGAGAATTAATTTGGAAAATGACATAATTTGTTTGTTCATCAAGGAAAGAAAGATCTTCATTTTCCTTGGAACATGCATGGTTTTAACTTTTAATGGTTGAATCTCATCCTCTTTTAATGGTTTGCTTGCATGCATATAATAATAAAACCCTAAATTATATTATCCTTATTTTATTAAAATTCAGATTGTTACCATATTCAAGCATTCACTTAGTTTTTATAATTGAGAGAGGGCAGAGTTCAAACTTTAAACGAAGGAATGCCAACACTACTTGGACACTAAAACAATAAAACTATATGCGCCAAATTTTTTTTTAAAAAAAATTCATAATTGGAACTGTTTATATACATTGTTCAAAATGTATGTCGTTCTTTTTTGTAGAGTGGTACTACTATTACACTACATTTTTTCTAAAGGTTGGAATAAAGTGATTATTAACTTGTAATAACTTTTAATAATTTCATGATAAAAATTCTCTTCCCTTTTTCGGTGTCTCTTTCTATGATTCAACATTAAAAAAAATAATTCTAAACTCTAACATTAAGTTCTAAATCCTAAACTATAAACCCTAGACCCTAAAAATATACCCTACACCTAATTCCTTAAACTCTAACCTTAATCCTAAACTCTAAACCTAATTTTTTAGTGTGGATCATAGAAAGTGGCACTGAAAAGGGGCAGAAGTAGGGATGGCAAAGGGCCGGATCTGGACCGTATCCAACTGGACCCAGATCTAGACCCATTTTCACATCATGGATCCAGACCCGCCCCGGATCCGCAGGTCTAGAAAATTGAGACCTAGATCCAGATCCAATGGATCTCACGGATCCGGGTCCAAAACAGGTCTAAAATGGGTCTATTAAAAAAAGACCATTCGACCTACTTTTTAACATAATAAAACTGTCATTGACTAATTTCACACCACATCTCCAATGGAGGAAATATTAATTTCAATACAACTAATAACAAAATAAAAATTAATAAACTAAAGTCTCAAAACAAACTCCAACACAATTACACAAATGTCTTTTAAATAGCACAAACATTAAAAAATGTAGATCATGAATTCCATTGTCGCAAGCCGATTACCGCACTTCTACCTCCTTAGAGTGCTAGTCTTCATCACTACTTAAATCATCAACATCCTAAAACAAACAACAACCAACCAAAGAGAAAATTTTATTTAATAAAATAATATTTGTGAAATTTAAATATTAAGGTGGGTTTTTCTATAAACGGGCAAACGGGTCCAGGTCTATATCTTAGTGTCAGATCCAGACCCAAATCCGTACTTTAATCAGAGGATCCAGATTCGGCCCAGATCCGTCGGGTCCAAAATTTTAGGATCCAAACCCTATAAAACGAATCTGAATCTACGAATTCGGGTCGGGTACAAGATCCATTGCCATCCCTAGGCAGAAGATTTCTATTCATAATTTCAAGGGTTTGAGTTTACTTTGTGGAGGAGTAGGGACAAAAATTTTATGCCCTTTTCGGTGCCCCTATCTATGCCCTAACACTAAAAAATTAAATTCTAAGTCTTAACCCTAAATTCTAAATCTTAAATCTTAACAAATACACCTACCCCTAATTCTCTAAACACTAACATTAAACCTTAACCCTAAATTCTAAACCTATTTTTTTAGCGTGGGACATACATAAGGTACCGAAAAGAGGTAGGTGGTTTCTATTCGTAGGAGTAGCATAAGTTGGGAGAACCATTCCATACCATATTTTGATAATACGTGATTCAGATTAATATATTAATTAATCAAATACTATTTAATTAGTGATCAATTGATTGAATGTTTCCTGATAAAATAATAATCTAGCCTTTCATATCAGCACAATATTTTTTTTGAATAATCTTAAAGTGATTACAAGGTAACATATGTCCATACATATTTTTAATTATTTGATAAAACACACACATCTTACAGACAACGGTTTGAACTCGGATCTCCTAAGACAAATAACATCCGCTTTTCTACTATGACCACTTATTGGGTTCCATACTAGCCCAATATTATGGATTAAAACCTAAGACTTCCACGGTTTAAAAAGCACGGTTTCGTTGGGTAAATAATTTAACTTGAAACTAATATTGGGAATGTAGGTTATGTTGGGGGATTTTAGGAATCTATGACATTTTCTACAGTGCCGATTGAGAACGCCTCCTCTCTATTTTTTAAATATTTTTTGGACCAAAAACGCGTCCTGCAGGAGGCGTTCTCCCCTAACACGGTAGAAAATGTCATAGATTCTTAAAATTTTCCCAACATATCGTATTTTTCCAAAAAAATTTTCTAAACACCAATGTTGACCAAATTTCCCGAAAAAACACGGCACATTACTAAAATAATCATTCTTAACAAAGTAAGCCTTGACTGAGGCCTTTAAACACACCAGCAAGGCAATGACCGACGTGGTTGCCGAGGAAGGACAATAGGAATAAATAAATATTCATACTTCTTCAAGTTATATGTTAGTTTTAAATGTGAAACATAATTTTAGGTATTTTTCTCGCACAATCAACAATTTTATTAATAACTAAGCCTCCAAATGGGGATTAAATTATAAGCTTTTGAAGTTCAAAGGTACTTTTTTGAAAAATCTGAAAGTGTGATGGTTAAATTGTGAATTTTAGTAAAATAGGATAATTGTAAAATTATGATACTTTGAGGGCAAAAGTGTAAAATCTAAAAAGGTTTAGCGTCTCTTCTATAAATTCTAAAAGTTATGTGGCTCAATCTTCAATTTATCCAATTTTAACGGCATGTCACCGAGACAATAACTTTAAGTGTAAAGTACACCAATGGTCATCAAACTTTTAGGACATGTTCATTTTCGTCACCAAACTTTTAAGATTTTTTATTGGGGTCGCTCAACTTTTATTTCACTTTCATTTTGGTTCTCTCTGTTATCTCCCGTTAAAAGATGCTGACGTGACCTATTAATTTTCCTTTGGGTTCCACATGAACTTTCTCTTTCTTCCTTTTCTTCTCCAAATTCTACTTTGGGTCCCACATAAACCCCTTGCTTAAGACAAATAATCATAGTTTAGGAAAAACGATCAAATAATCATAGTTTAGGGAGTGTTAGTATACTTTTCCCTTTTGTTTAAGTTACTTTTTTCCCGTTTAAAATAATGATTTCGAATCTGGGCTATTTACTTAAGACATTTTTGAAACACATGTAGAGAATCAAATAACTGAAGATTTAACGACTAAGAATTAAGAAACCCTCTATTTATAGTACGTGTTTATCAGAGCCATGAAAATGAACATCTGCTAAACAAGCGAGTCATCAAATCCTTAGACGACATTTGCAAAAATCTCCACTAAAACAATGCCCTAAGTAATTGCGAGTTTCTCAAAGCTGCACGTAGGACCCTTGCTCTTACACTTCTTATCCATCTGAATCCCAAACAAATTTCAGATGTGATGGACTTTCTTGCCTTGCGTCTGCCCCACAGCAAATGGGCGGTTGTTCACTGCACCAAGTGGCATATTGCTTGAAACATGTGAAGTAGGGCTAAAACTATGAAATCCATAAATCACTCTCGCTGCAGATGTGTAAGGGGAGACCTCGAGGGCGGAGTCGAGGGGATGATGTGAAGCCGTAGCGCAATTATTGCTTCTGGCATAGCCTGATTGACCATTCTCACTGAGGAAGAGAAAAGAACAAAGCATAAATCATAATCAAATATCATTGAGGAGCAAAACTAATCATGCAGAGTTTAGAGTGGGATGAATGATGCAACAGGATCAAACTCATTTCACATCAGTGAACATGCACATCGTATACCTAGTAGAAGGCAATTTTCCCTTTGTGATCCTTGTTCCCGGTGAAGTTGACATCATCCCTATTCTCTGACTATGTGATTTATCCTAAAACATAGATATGGGATCAGTGTAATCAAGATTTCAGTTCAGTTTAAGTAAAGACAATGTTATTTGGAGAGCAAACTAGTGGTTCCAAACAAATTCTGGTTGATGCTTACTGTTATATTCATTCTAAAAAAAGCCTGTATGAGGGATGGTCCATTTTAATCTGCCGAATTTCGTACAAAAGGATGCTCAAGTAGCATAACTGCAGATGGCCGCTCTGCTGGATTTCTTTGAAAGCAACAATGTAGAAAATCCTTCTCTTTAAGATATAATGCTTCTGGTACAGGTGGGTTTTGGTTCAGAACCTTGAACAATACTTGAGGCTGATTGATAAGATTGACAGTTGTTAGCTTCTAAAAAGTATTGATTTTTATGCATATTTCACAATATTTTTCTTTAGATATATATGTTTGCATTTAGTTGTTAAAATCATGTATTTGCATAAGGAGATAGGGAGTTGTTCTGTTGTCAGTGTGAAAGGTTATTTTGTTGGTGTTGATGCAAGTCAAGAGCAGGCAGGCATGGCAGAGCAGCGCAGGGGAAAAAAGCAGGAGAAGAATAAGAGAATTGCCAAGTCGCAGTTGGCAAAGTTAGACCAAAAATTGCCAAGCTTGATTGGCGAAGAATTGAAGTTTGATGCCTGGTCAAAGTAGCCATTAAAACCCAGTACATGTCAGCCTTAAAATTTAAAAGAGGATAAGAGGATAACATGTCTATCTTGGTGTGTAATCAAATTTCAAATTTCAAACCCATCTTAGGGTTTTCACGAGTGTCTATTTAAAGAAGACCGATCATTGAGCCAATGAGGTTGCACCTTGGTGAAAGAGGAAGTTAGAGGCAACGTGGTTCGACCATCTTAGATCGAGAGCTCTGGAGCATTTGAAGGGCTGCATTGATGGACCTCCTTCTTTGCATATTCTATTAGTTTAATTTTTATTTGAATGGTGATGTTGAGATACGATATTTTGTGGATGGATTCCCCAACCATGAACTAAGTTTTTACAGTTGGTTGGGATGTTTACAATTAACACTCAGTTTATTTTCGGTTTTTAATAATTTGAATGCCTTGACATTATTTTCTATCCTGCTAGCACTTCATTTTCTTAAATTTTTTGTCATACGACAGTTGACATTGTATGCTTATTATGCCTTAATATCTTAACTCTGGGGTAACGATCAGTTGCTAGGTACTAAGAAGAGAAACTTCAATAGAAGATGTTCAAGTAGATGAGCTTACTTCGGAAGTGATTCTACTCTTAAGAGTATAGATTAAAACTTAATCAAGTTAATTCATGAAAAACTGCACTATAGACATATAGGAGTTTTATCGTGGTTAACTTAGGGTATTGCCATTGATAGAGGTAATATTATTCTTGAAATCTGATCGACATTATTAATAACTGGCGTAACTAGCGTAAAATTCATGCACCCTTGCCAACGGTCATCATCCATTTGAATACTTTTATTTGCCGAACTATTTTTACTTTTACTGCATTGTCTTAGTTATTTTCTAAATCGAATCAATTTCAACATTTTTTATCCCTTTAACAAGTAAACCATTGAACACTTGAATTATTGGTCAATCTCTGTGGATACGATACTCAGCTCATTGTTGTATTACTTGCTGACAGTGTATACTTGCACATGATAGAATTACCCTTAGGATTATTTCTTGCATATTTACACTAAATTCTCAATATTTTGCCAAGCGTTAACAAAGTCGACAACAGTCAAAATAATAATGTAAATTCCTTTGCGAAAACATATCTTTTGTTATATTAAGTATGAAAATAATCTAATTTGAATTGTGTGAAAAATTAAAAAGTCCATTTTAAAAGATGAAGTTCGAAGATAGGCATGATATAAAGTGTTTACCCCTTCAAAGTCACACCATGGAGGTTTACATTAAGCATCTCAATGACGGCGCAATCCAAGCTCCATATGTCAACAGCCAGAGCATGATTTGGGTTAGAATCTTTCTTCATAACAGCTTTTAAGACCTACAATGAAAATAACAGCAATCAACAAAAACAGTAGTAATAGCTATGGAAAAGCCTAAAATATGTACAAATTACAGTAATGCAAATCACCTCAAGAGCAGCTGCCATAACCACAAGAAGAAGAAGAAAAAATAGAAGGGTTTATGTGAGACTTAAAGTGAAATTTAAAGAAGAAAAAAAGAATGAAAAGGTTCATTGGGACCCAAAAGAAAATTAACGAGCTATGTCAGCATCTTTTAATAGACGATATCGGGAGGGACTAAAATGAAAGCGAAATAAAAGTTAGGTGACTCCAATAAAAATTTTAAAAGTTCGGTGGTCAAAATGAATGCGCCTTAAAAGTTCGGTGACCATTGGTGTACTTTATCTTAACTTTAATAAAAATATTATTTCGATGACCATATTAAAAGCGTCTTAAAATTTCATTGATCACCGATGTAATTTATCCTATAAATAAATATATAAATTATTAATGATATACATAAATTATTAATAACCATAATAAATTGTAATACAATAGAATCTCTATAAATTAATACTCAATAAATTAATAATCTCTCTAAAATAATATTTTTTTCGGTCACGACTTGGTCCCAAGGTCTAAATTAATAATTTTGATAAATTAATAAAATGATAATTTTTCAGAAGACCCTTATATAAATTTATGGTCTTTTTAATATTATAAATTAATAATTCTATGAAATTACAAATATAATTAGGACAACTTAGTAAAATATGATTATATTGTTTGCTTCTTAAAATTTAAATCTAATTGTATTTCATCTCTAACTTTCCTTACTGCATCCAAAAGTGATTGAGTTTTTTTGACACCTTTTAGATATGAAGCCATGGTTGGTTGGTTTTAATTTGGATTGACTAATTAGAAATGTTTGATGTTTTTTATATAGTGGTTGATTTTCTAACCATACATGAACTTGCATTAAGTTTTAACTAGTAATTAGTACTACAATACACCTTGTTTTTTTTAGGGGTATGCATTATATTTAATTACTTACATTGTACATGAACATTATTCAATTAGTCGATATGATGTATATGTTTTATTCATGAAAAATAATATAGGTTCGTTAAATCGAAAAAATATATTTAAATTAATAAATTATTAATTCATCAATTAATTAATATTACTTTAAATTAATAAAATTGCGTGATCTCAGTTAATTTAAATGGAATACGACATCGTTACGTTTATTCAGCTCTTCAACCACTTCAATCCCTTATTAAAGAGAATTTCAGAATATTAATAATATGATAAATCTTCATTCCCGGCAGACCCATGGAGACGCTTACTGGAAATCCGTTGATCAAGGCGTTGGTTATTCTTTTCTTGGTATCAGCAACCACCGCCACCGGCGACGCCCCCTTCATTATTGCCCACAAGAAGGCTTCGCTCCACAGACTCAAAACCGGTACCGAATGTGTCTCCGTCTCTATCGACATCTACAATCAAGGCTTCTCGTGCGTTTCCCTTTTCCTTTTTTTTCAATTTTATTTTATTTTTCATTAAATCACTTTAATGAAGATCTAGCTATGTTTCTCCGTCAAGGTGAAAGTTCTAAAATCTGAACCAATCTTCAGTTCTCATTTGGAGCTATGCTTTTTCTTTTATATAGCTTGAATGTCGTTTAGGCCTTACATGATCAGCAGTTTATTTGTTTGCTTTTTTCGATTTTTGAAATCAAGAGAAAGGAAATGAACAGTGAACACAAATCGAATTTCATGTAGTTTTCTTTATTTGGATGTGAGAGACGATAGTTGAAATTCCAAATCTGATAGTTTTAATCTAACAATAATAATAAACAATAGGGTAAACTACACTGGCAGTCACCGTACTTTTAGGGAACTTTCATTACGATGATCGAACTTTTAAAACTTTTATTACAGTCACCTAACTTTTATATCACTTTCAATACAGTCACTGTTAACTTCTGTTAGAAAACACTGACGGGGCACGTTATTTATCCATTTTTCTTTCGTTTTCCTCTTCTCTCTCTTTCCTCAATGAATATAAGTACTAGTAAAAACAAGGTATTTCATCTCATGATTTTCTTCATTGCTTCCTTCATAACTGTTAATTTTTCCTATCTTTTTCATCTTCTTTCTCTTCATTGAAGAGTTTAAAAGATGGTGAACTTTATTTTTAACTCCATCATTGTTTTCCTTTGAACTTTATAATGATTTGAGGCTAACTCTTGATACAATCATAAACTGCCCGAGCTTCTATCTTTATAAATATGAAACTCAAATATTTTGGACTACCTTGAGCCTTAAAACCTTATAGGATTTTTTGTATCATAAAACAGAGAGTATTTTTCTTGATAAAGAATTCAATTTTGTTATTTTTGTTGAGGAAGTTGGCATATTGGATGATGTTGATGCATTAGGATTGGACTCGATTGGTTCATTGGAAAGAAAAGGTGTGTTGCTTTTGTAGTCTTGGGGTGGCGATTGTGTTACTTATTGTCTGTGTGGCGTGCTATCATCTTTATTGCAAGTTGTGAAGATAGATTTTTAGTAGTTATTGAAATCAAGATGGTCTTGGAGTTGTTTGTTGGATAGGTAATGGTAATGCATTTTAGCGGTGGATTCTATCTTGTATGTGGTTTTTAACTTGGATGTACAGTTGTTTCAATGATCCTGGTGAGGGTGGCCTTCCTTGTTCGAGGTGGATTGTATAGTAAAGTGAATTGGCAAGTGATAAGTTAATTATGTTTATAGGGGTGCATCGGCATGAGGACTGACGTGCTTTCACTGGTAGGTAATGAAATGAAATTTTTAAAAGCCTAGTGGAAATTACTTAGCTGCTTTGAGTGTTGTTTTCTGATTGAGATGCTGCTTGTTTTGATCGTGTTCTCGTCAGGATCATAGTTTTCTTTCTTTTCTTTAGTATCTGTGAGAATTAGAAGGTGGTTACCATTTGGCTAGTAGCCTTTGTACGGGTTGTGTTTCATGAGAGCTAGCTCATCACTTTTGTTTAGTCTTGCTAGCGTGTTAGGTTGTGGTTCATTTTTTGTAGCAAATTATGTGTTTCTGCACTTTTTTGCTTTGTCTCGCTGGGCTTGTCCTTTCAATGAAGAGAAAGAAGATGAAGAAAATGAGGAAAAATTAATGGGTATGGAAGAAGAAATAAAGGAAATCAAGAGATGAAATGTCATGTTTTTACAAGGTATTGTGTCCATGAAAGAGAGAGAAGATGAAGAAAAATAGAAAATAATGAAGAAATAACGTGCCACGTCATTGTCTTTTAACGGAAGTGACCGTATTGAAAGCGATACAAAAGTTGGGTGACCGTAATAGAAGTTTTAAAACTTCAGTGACCATAATGAAAGTGCCCTAAAAGTTTGGTGACCACCAGTGTAGTTTACCCTAAAATATCATTTCCTTTGTGACTTGTGAATTTGCTTCTCTTACTTTGGAATGCTTAAATTTTATATGCTTAAATTTTTAGATTTCTAATGCATCTTTGTGGTGTGGGAATATTTATCTGACTTGAGGAACAATCTTTATGAAAAATGAAAAATAAAAACAGGACAGCGTATGATGTGAGTCTCGTTGATGATAGCTGGCCGCAAGATATGTTTGATATCATCAGTGGTAACACTTCAAGATCTTGGGAGAGACTTGATGCGTAAGTTTTTCCTTTCTATAATTTTATTTAGTAGTATGTTATTCCTACATTGAATTAATTAAATTGCAAAACTTTACGATCTTCAGAGGTGGTGTTCTATCACATTCATTTGAACTAGAGGCCAAAAAGCAAGGAATGTTCAATGGTGCCCCGGCAGTTATTACATACCGTGTTCCCACAAAGGCCGCTGTACAGGTTTGAGATCCATAACAGAGTCTATTTTCCTTGACATTTAAGGGAAAAGGGGGGGGGGGTGAAGGTTGGTAACAAGCTTTGATGCTCCAATTCGTTGTGTGTTTTTAGGAGGCATATTCAACTCCAATCTTGCCTTTGGACATCCTTGCTGAAAGACCTCCTGAGAAGAAGCTTGAGTGGGTAAGTTCTGTCTACAATAACCATAACAAATGAATTGAAGCTTTTCAGTTTCCTTTTCCCTTTTCCAATGTTGCTAAAGGCTTCTTTTCTTTTTGTGGAACTCGCTTTGGTCGTGACTCGCCACTAAATATTGAAGGCTAAGGTATGACTCTTCCTATATTCGTTAAATAATCAAGCTTCTAAAACCTTGTTGGATAAGAATTGGCATGCATTCAGAGATGGCCATATTTGGTTCAGGAATAGATTATTATATGCATCCTATATTTTTGGGACATCGACTTTCTCTTCAGATATGTTGTAGGCGTTTAGTATTTCGCCTTATATAACAATTCAAAATAAATGGACCTTCGATGAATCTTCTAGGTCTGAACTGGCTCTCATGTCATAATTTGAGTTGCAGAGTCCAAATGCTACTTCCTAGTTCCTAGCCCTTCCAATTAATATGAATAAGCCTTTTGTGTCTGCAGAGGTTGCTGGCTCAGTACGGAAATCAAATCTCTGTGGTCTCAATAGTGGTTTTGTTCATTTACCTAATCGCTAGCCCATCGAAATCCAGTGCTGCAAAAGCAAGCAAGAAGAAGCGCTAAGTATAGTTGCTGAGCTGAGAAAACCCAAATCAATAACTTATCTACACTCACTTAATGTGGGAATCTTTCATTCTGTTTGCAATTAGAATAGGGTTTTCTTATTCTTTTCCCCTTGAAGTCGGGATTTTTGCCATTAGATGGGTGTTATAAATGAGTTTTGTTCTAGACTTGATTCAAGCAGGTAATATCTGATGGATGGTGTTACAATTTTGAAATTCAATGCTTACAAACACATATAGGGCTATATTTTGATACGAAATGCATAAAGAAGTTACACAATCGATCAAACAAATCCGACACATCTGAACCAGATTATGAAAATTCTCAACGAAAAAAAGAAAAGAAAAACCCTCTTTAAAAAATCATGGTAACTACATAGTTATAAATATAATCCTCTGTTATGCAACAGATGGAGGTTGAACAGCAACTCCAGTGGCTACAAAACTGGAAACGCTCTCAGACAGGTGCTTGGACGCTTTCTCGTAATTCACAAAACCCATGTACCAGAAATCATGTCCATCCACCGTAACCATCTGTATATATTTCTCCGATGGATTCTCCCTCATTACTACAGGGTTCACTACCCCAACTTTGCTCAGTGGTATCATAATCTTGTAATAACTCCAGGTTTCCTGCCCTGAAGGGGCGGTGAAAGACAAGGGACGGTCGCTGCAGAAAGCGACGTGGATATTGGACAGGTAAAGAGTTCCAGCAACCGGTCCAGTCGAAGTGGATAAATAGCAAGCGAATGATTTCTTCAGGTTCTCGTTTGGATAAGTAGCGAATGTTTGCTTGTAAAGAGACTCGAATCCACCCCCTGATATTGCTTTTGCCGTCACGCTCATCTTCCCCCATGCAGCTCCCGATACAGATGGACCGGTTTTAACTGTTCAATGACAAAAATAACAGGTAAGGGAAAGACATTAAGACTAGATTGTAAGGAATAAGTGATTTTGAACATACGGTTGTGCCAGATGTTATTGGCCATGGACTCAGCTTTATGGCTCCAGGTGTTGAAGACTTGAAGCATGGATTCCATGGGGCTATTGCTTGATTTTTCCACGGGGGAATATTGGAGATACGGATGGTGGAAATATTGAGCCTGGTCACCGGCGCCCCACATGGCTGCCTTCTTGTTATCTGGATGACTTGTGGGAACGGCGGGTGTTCCCATGACATGAGTCCCCCATTTCTCAGAACTCTGACCAGCAGGTTCAGAATGAGGGGGAGGCGATGACGATGATGGTGCTGCCGTCGCAGCCGCCGCTGCAGGCTGCATCTGCGGCTGTGTTGGTTGAGCGCTTGGTTGAAGGAAAGGGTTGTAGTCTTCAGTTGGAGGGGAGATGGTGGGGTAATTAGGCTGTGATTCTTTGCCGTTGCTATTCATTTTTTGTGGTAAGAGGGAATCCAATACAAACTAAGCTTCTTTTTTGTTGTTGAACGTTTTAGCTTTGAACGTTATATATGGAGAGAAAAAAAAGATGAGCCAAAGTGCGTGTATCGGTTCCTTAACCACGTCCTGTATTTCTAGAAGTAGAAGAAAAATGGCATCTTTAATGGGGGGGGGGGGTGAAAGCGAAAATTTTGACTAGAGAAACACGTTATGAAATCATCAATCTTTGGTTTCTTAGCCGTGTCTGCATTGGCTTAGTTACCCGTTGAATTTTACTACTTTTTTTATCTTATTGATGAAGAAACTTGAAATCCTCCCATTAAAATATAGTTTCATGGAGATCCACATCAACATGTGACTTGCTCGTCGGTTTCTGCATTTCTGGTCTTCCAGTTTCAGCCTTGAATGAAATTGAGGCTCGCCCAATCAGAGGATGGTTAGGTTTGGCCTTTCCAGTTAGAGTTTCTACGAGGTCCATTAGAGCTAATTAATACTCGGTAAAGTAACTCTCAAGAATTTACCTTTTGATGATGTTAATGGCAATGGTTGAATAAAGATCTGAAAAATCTCAAGATTTCCCCTCAAGAAACTCTTCAATCCTTTTGATCTTCCAATACGTAATATTCAGAACCAACCTCACCACGGTACTCTTCTGCGCCGCCGCCACCACCACCATACTCGGCTTCTATGCCAGCCATACGAGGCGCACCAAAGGTATTTTGCAGAAGGGTATCCTCAATATCAACACTTCAAACCACTGTGAGCATTGCAATTACCAGAACAAATCTGAGACGTGCTGTTCTTTCCTACAGAACTCGTACGTCTCTCTGTTTCATTTCCTTGTTTTTTCGTCATTGGTTGATATGTTTTATGCTTACTAAAGATCTGAATTTTATTGCTTGATTATATGTGGAATTTCCAAATCCTTAGATCACGCTCAAAAGAAACCCGAAAGTTGGATTCTTTTAGGCTTGTTCTCTCTTATTTACTGATACAATGGATTTGTTTTAGCACTACAGTAACAGTTAGATTCTCTTAGACTTGTATTGTGTTCCTCCCTTGATCTTGCCATAGATTCAGCTCCTTTTTCCTTCAAACTTCATGTTGCAAGCAGATATTAAAAATAAAAACTACCATGCAAGATTGTTTGTAAAACATATCTTGATCATGCCATAGATTAGTTGATGCAGGACTTGAGTGAAACCCCATTTTGTTAGTTTCCAACTAGATAATGATGATTGCAGAGCTTTAAAAGAGCTGACCACTATTTGAAATGATTGGAGTCCATCACCACCTTGATTCCATCCACAGATGATGAAGTCATCCACATCCCTCTTTGATCTTTATTACAATCTCATGAACCCAACATGTCCTAATCATGATGATTCAGGTTGAGTTTATGATGAACTTACCATCTCTAAGACCAAAGGGCCCTGCACTTCAATAAATTTGCAGATCTTTCTTCCCCTCAACAGCTCTTCAAAAGTTCCTACTGTTTCAAGTCTAGCTTTTCATCGATTCAACTCACCAGCCTAATACAGATGAAACCGTGTTGAACTTAAAATAACGAGGATTACGAATAGCAAATCACTTGTAAATTAAACGATGGTAGCATACATCTAGATCACCAACCAGCTAAGGGTCCATGGAAGATTAATTGTCCTAACAAGGTGCTACTATTTAAATAAGCAGAAAAGAAAATGGCAGTGACAAAACAATGCACCTATAAAAGCCACACAAATTCTGGTGCATCTTTCCTATGCCCGACCACTGTTCTATAAAGATACATCTTGTCTACCTTCTGCCTATCCTCGAGGTTGAATTCCGTCTGTTCGCTTTCGTTTATGATCTCGACGTTGAGGCTTGGCATCTTCTTTGCAAGTGTCTTGCAGGCTCCGAGGGTAACTTCGCAAGAGGACATCCAAAGGGATCGCATTGTTTCATACTTTCCCATGTCCTCTAGAAGTGCTGCATCGCCAAAGGGGCAGTCCCTGATCTCCAGCTTGCGGAGTTTCTTGCAACCATTCAACACATAAAGCATTCCTTTGTCACTGTCGCCGGCGAAAGCAATTGATAGCATCTCAAGCTGCTTAGCATGCATTCCTATGTAGTAAAAAACCTGATCTGTCAGAAGGCCGGAGAGTGATAGCCGCTTCAGACCCTTGCAAGACCGAACAATTGCACCAAAACCTTCATCCAACGGCTGATTGGTTACAGGGTCGGGTTTTATGGGGTCAAGGATGCACAATCTGAAACGGATAAAATTCGTACAGTTCTTGGCTACAGTTATGAGGGCAGCATTGGTCATCTGCTGACAGAAGTAGAGCAATGAATTGAGCTTTGGACATCCTGCAGATACAAGGACCAAACCTTCCTCTGTTACCTCAGCATTTCCGGCATCATAAGGATCGGATGGGAAAACCCGCAATTCCTGCAATTCTTTACATGTTGAAGCCACAACTCCAAGTCCTTTGTCTCCGATAAAATCCAGTATCTGCAACATTTAAAGTTCAAACCAATTATTGTCATTCAGTTTGTTTGGATGGGCACTGTCAACCAGATAGCAAATAATTAAAAGGCCATACCCATAGACACTGAAGCTTCCTGCAGTACTGAATCAGCTTTGTGAGCTCAATACTTTGAAGGCCTGCAGCATAGCTCAAGTTCAAGAAGGTCAAGTTCTCACAAATCGGATAAACAGCCGACATACAACGAGGGGCAACATCCAAAAACCCCGATAAACTCCTGATTGAATTGCAACTTTGAATGGCAGCTTTCAATTTGATATAGGCCTCAGAAGATGGATCATGTACATAAGACCCAGTGCCCAAATCCACCAGTTGAGATGCTCGCATCAACAGCCTTTGGAGAGTATCAAAAGGTACTGCACGGTTCAACCGCAAACTCTTGAGGTTGGGAGATCTTGCCACAAGTCTTTCGAGAGATGCTAAGTTCATTTCTCCTTTGAGGCAGGCGAAATTCAGTGTGACAAGAGACGTACAGTTCTCAGGAAAGCAACTAAGCCAATGGCCTCTATGATCCTCAACCTCATTTTCTTGCAAATCCAACTCCCTAAGTAACCTAGAATCAAATAATTGCAGCTAAGACGATGCATAGTACAAGTAAAACTTTGGTCGCGCTGCACCTCACAATTCACCAAATCAAGTAACAAACATATATACATACACACACACATATATATGGTAAAACTTTCATAGCACTTGCAAATTGCAGCCAGAACTAGCATAATTAGAATACTAAAACTCAGCCATAAGAACTAAGAATCTCATAAACATCTAGTTGTAGCAAAATCTAAATAGAAAGAGAATCATCTTAAAAACAATCTTACCTGCAATTGGCGGCAATAGCAGCAAGACCATCTGTGGTGAAACCTTCACAGCTAACGAGAACCAAAGACTTAAAATTGGGAAATGACTTGGACAGCAGCTCAAGGCTCTCATCCGACACAACCATCCTCTTAAGTCTGAGCTCTTCCAGTCCGATTCTACTCTTAGCCATGGCTTTGATCCAAGGGTAAAGGAAGCCTCCCCAGTCATCTGGCACCAGATTAAAATCGGCAAAATGTGGTTTCCCTTTCAAAGTCAGTGACTTTAAACCTGGAAATCTGGCAATCAACCTCTCCGGACTGATGGAATAACAGTTTCCGATGAAAACACTTTGCCTGCTGTACTTTTCGATCTTGTACCATGATTTGCAAACTAAAGACACCGAGTTTCGGTCTTTATGTGATGTAATGAAATCAAACACGTGCACTAGTACTTCGTCTGGGAAATAATTCATGTTTATTGTTCTTCCACTTCCCCAGAACACAGAGAGCTCGTTTTTTTTTTTCAACTTTGTCCCAAGAGAACGGAAAATGAGGATGAAAAAGGAAGAGAAGCTGATTGGAAACTAAGAAAATGAGACCAGATCTGAAGATTTTAACTACGACCCATAGTGGAGAGAGGGGGGGGGGGAGATGAAGCTTTTACTTCAAAATATTTCGCATCTCTTTCAAGCACCCAGTTGAAAAAGAGTGAAAATGAACTCGAATTCTCTCGAGAAAAACATATATACTTTCGAAGTGAAAATGAAAGAATACAATGGATTCTTTCAAAATAAAACAAACAAAGATTACAGTTCTAAACGAGAAAATGAAACAAAGGAAAATCTATGAAAGAAAACTTTTCATAGATCTGAAGAAGCTTTAGCTTCCATAAGTGGAAAACTGTTATCTGAGTCGAAGCTTAATAATTTACAAACAAACAGAGAAAAAATATAAAAAGAAAACAGAAGAGAAATTCCCCCCTTTCTCTATCTTTCTTTCTTTCCTTTCTTTTACAAAACCAAAACCAGTTGAAATGTGTTGAGCTCGGAGGAGAGAGAGCTAAACTGAAGTAACTAACCATGGTTGGTTTTTTCCAACCAGGGGGGTTATAGATTTTGTAAACCATGGTTAAATGATCGGAGGGTGGGTATTGTTTTGACGAGAGAATTAAGAGAATCCAGAGCGTCGAAAAGTATAGCATGCATGTGTCTTTATCTCTGGTTTCGAGAAGTAAAGCACCGGTAGGCGATGGGGGTGTCAGAAAAAAGAACAACCTTTCTTTTCAATGTAATGACGAGAATGCCACTCTGAGATAAGATTTATTGTTCTTTCACTTGTATAGGGTGGTCGTTGTCCCAGTCCACGACACCTCCATGTGAGTGGGGCATTGCCCAATGAGAGTGTGTAGGATTGGTTTTAAATCGGCTAGAGGGATTATTTGGCGTTAATTTTTAACGTCAGTTATTTACGTTATATGACATGCCATGTCAACTTTAAAAAGTTAAAATATTGGCATAATGCTAACATAATAAATAAATAAATAATGTAAAATTTAATTTTTTATTTAATTTTTTATAATTATTTTTATATTAAATTTTAATCAATCAGATGATAATATGTGACTTGTCAATAAACATCAACTATAATATATAATCTCATCAAAATAACATGACTTCTTCTTCGTTACCTTGATAACAAAGCCCTCACCAATAATACTATCTGTAACATCAGCATCCAACATTTTGGATGGAGGCAAGTAACGAGGCTACGTGCAGATTGAAGATGAACGGTCATAAAAACTGAGAACAATGTCCAAAATCATACAAGTATCTAAGTTCAAGCTCATAAAAATGATAATGCGGTTACGGTGAGAAATTAAAATACTTAAAATCTGGTACTGGCTTTTTGACGATCCCTAGATTCATTGTAAAATGCCTCTATCGTACCAATGTCCTCCCAGTAACCTTCATACAAGTAAACTTGTTAAACAAGATGACTGGTTTTCAAAAAATAATAGAAACAAATAAGCTACATGAATTTATTTTTAAGGCCATACTTAAAGAATTAGTGATTCAGAATAATTACCCTTATCCCAACGGAAGTAGCACCTGAAATAAATCGCTAAGCTTGTTATCATTTAAAGAAGCAGCAGCCCCCCTTTTTCATCCAAAGAAGAAGGCAACGAAGGAGAATAAGCATTCTTGTTATTTGGATAAAGTTATATATTACCTTTGGTGTTTATTGATAAGGTTAATAGGTTGGTTTGGTAGTGAAGTGCTAAACTTTTCACTAGAAAGACTTGGGTTTGATTCTCACTCCCTCCGTATCATTAGTTATTTTAACTCTTTACTTTAAAATCAATCGGATGATGACACGTGGCATCATGGCACACCAACTGAGTCAAAGGGTTGAATTGAAAAGAGTTGACGATGACTCACGCAAGAGTTAACGTTTTCTGCTGGTCAATAGGCTAATTTGCTGCAATGTGCGAATTGAAGACCTAATTAAACGTGTTTTTTGCGCGAGAGACATTATTGCTAATTTGAGTTAAACTCAAGGGCAAATAACTCCTTTAGCCTTTTAAATATTTTACGAATTACAATTTATATTTTTCCCAAGTATTTGTTTTTTTAGTAGGATGATAATATCAGTTTGGTTTTGGATCATTTCTTTTTGGCTTTAATATAAAATAATTGTTTAAATTATAGTAATATTTTTTTATTTCAATATATGTTTTTTTTTATAAAATATGTGCTTTGTATTTCATTACGGTATATTTTAATTTTTAAGCGTATAACGTTTCATTCCGTTAATATTTTAAGATTGATTCATTAAAAAAATGCCATTTATTCATTACATGACATGTGGCTGGATTTTTATTTTTTAAATTTTTTTAAAACTAAAAACTTAATTCAGAGAGAAAATCAAAATAACCTAAAATCTCAATTCTTTTATTGTCATTGAACACTCAGTTGCCGCCGTCAACACAACAATGTAATCTACCCCTCTCACCGCAAGATACACAAAGTTCAACCGTCGTTCGTTCGTTCGTCATGTTTGTCCTTTGTAAAATTTATTTTACGTTTAACAATCAATTGACATTCGTTTATCGATTTGTGACATCAAAAAAGTGCAATAATCGATAGTGGAGTCGGGCAACAGAGGAGGGTGGGTGGTGGTTGATTCGTCGATGAGAGAGTGAATATAAAGATTATGAATTTAGGAGTTTATGAAAAATGAAAATTTTGGGGTCTTTTGAAAAAAAAATAGTTTTTTATGATGTTTAGTAGTAGTGGTTTATTCGTTCATCATGTTTGTCGTTGTTGGAAAAAATAAGAATAAAAAAAACGTGTCATGGATTAAGTGGATGACATTTTTCTAATATAATTAACAAATAAACTTTAAAATACAACTAAATAAAACATTAAGCACATATTTTAACAAAAAAATACACTTAAAATAAATATATATAATTTAGACAATTATTTTCTAAAAAATCTAATTTTTAAGAAAATAATGATTATTGTACAATGATTTGATTTTAATGATTAAATTGGATGTGAAAGATCACCGTATTAAATATGTATAAATCGAATTTCACATTGTTTAAATCAGTTTAATTCCTATGTTAAAAAAATCAGTTTAATTCCTCGGTTTCATTTTTCTTTCAAATAACTTTTTATTTCACTAGTTTAAACGTGAAAACATTTATCGTTATATATTAACCTAAAAAAGTTAGTCTAATGGGACGAGGTACTAAATTCTTTAAACAATATTAGATATTTGAATCTTGATATTATGGATGGAGCAAATTATTTTTTTTTTTTTGAATTTTGAATGGAGCAAATTAAGATGGAGGATTTCCCATAATGGGCATTTGCAGTACTTGGTCCGAATTAGACAGCCAATGAATTTGATATCGTTGGTTAAACCCAAAAAATATAAAATAATATATTCTATTTAAGTAATCAAGGTCTTAAACAAAAGAAAACTAAGGTATAATGTCAAAAAAATATCTCTAACATTTGAGTAGATTGTCATTTTAGCTTCCATTTCTTTTTTTTTAATTCTCTAACCTTCAATGTTTAATTTTATATCAAATGGGTCATTCGTGGATGAAAAATGTTAATCAAACGATCATAAAACAATTTGAAATAATTTGACAGAATAACACGTCAGCAGAAAAATAATTTTATATTTATAAATTTAATTTTCAACTGACGTGTAATTTTTTAAAGTCAACACAAAAGTCTCAAAGTTAGTTGAGTAATAATTTTCATCAACATATGAGACATTTTGACCTAACAAATATCTAACAATATCTAACGATAAACACAAACTAAAAAAATAGCTTAAAACTCCTAAAAGTGTTTATATACAATGGTATTTTCACAAATATAATAAAAATAAATAAAATAAAAAATATATCAGGGTGAAATTTTTTTATCTTATACCCAAACCCGCTCCGACTCAATGCTTTTCAATACCCACCCCGCTCTAATCCCCGAAAATTATGGAAAAAAAACTCGATCGGGTCGGGTCGTGACACATCAAATCGGGTCTGGGTCGAATAATTTTACCATCACTGCATTTCACTAAATCAATTAAATGTTGATATAAACTTAAATCTTTAAATCCGCGTTAAAATATTTTAATGCATAACATATTTTGTATTAGATCCATTTTAATATAAAGTAATTTAATTAACATATGATCGTCGATATATGCATATGAACCAATTGACAAAGTTTGTTGTTTTATGTTGTGCATATAATTTTTTTTTATTTTTTCAAAATATTTGTTGAATTGAGCTTAATGATTAATTTTTACAATTTTAACTTATATAAGAATAATAGTTTTTTTTTTAATTTTACAGTCGAAATTAGAATGCTTTCATATATTTGAGTTATTTATTTTTATTCGGCATAATGTCAAAAAATATCCCTAACGTTTGACTGAATAGTCATTTTAGCCCTGATTTTCTTTTTTCGAAGCAACTTAACCATTAATGTTTCATTTAGGGTCAAAAAGGACACTTTACGGATGAAAATCGTTAGTCAACTAACAATAGATGGCTTGAAATGACGTGACAAACTTACATGGCAGTGCACACTGCGATAGTAGTGTCATATAGACAAATATGATGACTTTACAGAATGATACATGAGTCAAGAAATAATTTTAAAGAATCTATAAAATATAAAATATTTTTTTCTAGCGTGTCATTCTGTCAAGTCATTTTAAATTGTTTGTTGTTAGTTGACTAACAGTTTTCATCCGTAAAGAATCCATTTTGACCCAAAATAAAACATTGAGGGTTAAATTACTTTAAAAAATGAATTGTGGCTAAAATGACTATTCAGTCAAACGTTAGGGGCATTTTTTGGCATTATGCCTTTTATTTTTAATATAATTTGTAGATATATATAATACTTTTTAAAGTCATTTGCTTTTATAATTTTTATGTTTATCGCTAATATAAATTTTAATAATATTTTTTTACAAATTCTCTACATAGTAATTACACATTAAAAAGTAATTAAAAAATCCGTACACATACAATAACTTTAGACATCGCGATTTTACTTGCTATTTATACTCGCGCATGTGGGTTTAAACACTTTACCTTTAGATTTTACTATGGTTTCGCTGTGTCAGAAATTTTATTTATTTTACTTTTACTTTTTTTTTTTTGACAATCACAAAACGACGTTCGATTAAACAAAAGAAAGGAAGCCCTCTCAACAGTGTTGCCGGCAGTGACCACCACCAGAGAATCAGCTGCATTAACTTTCATGCTCATGTAGAACACATCGCATCACTCCTTGAATCTTTCTCCGGGTAGGCAATCTCGCCATCGACGGCACTGAAGCAGGTCCATGATTGGATTTAGACGTTTTCTCCCTCGAGCAACACCACCAATGCCTGAGCTTCGACATTATATAGATCAGCCTCAAAGGCAATCAAATTCGGATCTGCTTCAAGAAGGCCTCGCAGCCGGTGCCGGTGAGAATCTTTCAGCTCGTCCATAGACAACTTCGGTCCGAAAAACCACAAAACTCAGAGATATTCAAACCAGCACAACCATCATCTTTTCTTAACCAATCAATCAACAAAGGTATCCCCATTTTAAAATCGATCTCCCAAGATACTCCAAAAGGCATGACCAGATCTCCACGATCTAAGCAGATCTTTGTCCCTAAAATCATCACTAACCCTGTCGGAACCCCTAAGAAGGACATTCGAAAAGGCCAGCAACCCCAAAAAACTTCATCCCTCGAAAACTCGCACCCACCCATCTTCTTCATACAGACCAAACTCACTAATGAAAACCGACAGTGTTTCTCGAGAGGAATATCCACACCATCGAAACTAATAACTGAACAACAATTCACCGGACTTTGTGAACTGAAAAGGGTGAAGGTGGGGACGGAAACCCCAGGGTTTGGAAAGAAGGGAGCATTTTCCAATAATGGCTGCTATTAAAGCAGCTTTGTTTTACTTTGCCTTTTCTTCTTTTTAACCGGGTTTTTACTTTTTTACATAATCTGTGTATGTGGATAAACTGAATCCTGGATTTCTTTTAATCATTAGGAAATTCAGTGAATAAAAACAAAGAGAGAATGATTTTGACAAAAGCTAAGTTTGCTTTAAATGCATATATACGTACTTCAACTAAGAGTTTTGTTAATTATTGTAATTAGTAAATTTTTAGGATAATTAACATATTATGAGTTTTTGTTACTTAATAATAATGCATGTTTGTAGACAAAGGTAAGTGGCATCTTAGTGACAAATTTGCATTACTTTGTAACAATTAATAATTTAGCTCATGATTTTTAACGTGTAATTGTATTATGTTAGTGTAACTTATGTATTAGTGTCATAGTCTACTTGGTGAATCATTGGAAACGAAAACGTAAACAAAGTCAACAATCTCTAGAGCAAGTGATTAAAAGTTTTCAGTTGATACATTTTATTCTTTTAAGTTGTGGGTTCTAGACCTATTAGAAGCAAATTTCTTCTTTTCTACGTAAAAATTGTTAAAAAAACAAGAAAATGTAAACAAAAACACATATAGTTATTTATGCAGTTTGAATCAACGACTCCACTTATGTGGAGTTTTATTCCTATAGAAATATATTATAATATTTTTTACTACGAGAAATATGAATCCTCAATCTAATTATACATGTTAGTTGTAAGTATGGACGAAGCCGCTCTTAATTAAGCGGTATCGCATGACACACAAAAATTCGGAGAATTTTTTCCTATAAATATAATAACAAATGATGTTAAAAAAAATTAATATAATTTTAAATGAATATTATCCCCTTAAAAGAAAAATGTCACTCATTGGTTGTTTTCATATTCTTACAAAAATTCATCCATAAAATTTTAAATTCTGACACCCAAATTAAATTTTTGACTCCTCCTCTGGTTGTAGGCACTTCCTTGTATAATGATATATATAGTCTCACAATAAGGGTTGAACAAAACTAGACTCGAAAAAACTTCATTCATTCGTCACGAAAAATAATCAAGTAAAGTTTGAATGATAAAATATGACTTGAATAACTATGTAGCTTCAATTTCATTTTTTGAAAGTAAATTCTCACATTTATATTTATTCGATTTAGTCATATGAGTACAACTCTTTGCAAATTCTTTCTTTCCGTAAAATCTTTGACTCCTTTGTACTCAAATATTTATTTTTTCAAAATCCTTTTAAAAATAATATTATGGATATATTATATAATTTCACTCGGTATTTGATTTTTAAATACCATTACAAATCTCACTCATACTTATAAAAAATTAAAAAATATAAATGTATATCGTATATGATTATAAAAATCGTTATATAGGAACTAATTTGTACCCTAACATTATAAATTTTTACAATTAAATCTTAACATAAACTTGAACAGTTGACTCAAATTTTATAAGTTCGACTCGACTAAAAAATTCAAATAAAGTTTGAATAATAAAATATGACTTGCTAAATCGACTAAATCAGAAAAATTTTACTCGACTTGTTCGAATAATCTCTTTAATGCCTCAATTAAAATCCTTAAATAAAAAAAATAAAGAATTGATGGTTCTATTTTTCGTGGATTGATAATGATGTTCAATTATTCATGCATTTAATTCTTTGATGCGCCTAACTCTGATTTTCTCTCGACACATTGATTTTGATTTATAAATTAGTTCGTTTCATTTATGGCTAAAGATTAGCATTTGCAGTAAATGTTAAAGGTAATATGTTGATGGTTATTTCATTTGGATTCGATGAGTTTCGATATGAACTTATAAGATCACTTTTCTTTGAAATTATGTTTGAGTCGGATTGGATTTTGTAGAGAGTGAAGTCGAGTTAGATTCTAGTTTAAAGTAAAAAAAATTTAACCTAACATGATATAGGGTAATTATTCCATACACAAGTGCTTGTGAAAATTTTGTTTACATAAGCGCTTTAGTTTTAGGGTTTAGAGACTCGATTTAGGGTTTATGGCTTATGAGTTTAAGTATAATAGTCTTGAATTTAGGGGTTGTTGATAGAATTTTAGGTTTATGGTTAAATTTAGGGTTTTTAGGCTAAAATCTAAATCCCTAACCATAGTACACTAAACCCTAAATTCTAACCATGAACTATAAATTTTAAACCCCTAAACTAAAATCCTAAACCCTAAAATTAAGGCGATTGTGGAAACAAAAAATTTCCACCGTTTGTGTATGAGATAATAATCCTCTGATATAATAGTATGTTTTTATTCTAAATATTTAAGGATAATTGTTATAACGTTCATATCTCTATATTTTTATTAACTTTCTATTTTGTCAAATAAAATGAAATAAGTATTATAATCCCCCTTGCTATATATTTTTTTCAACTCTCTCCGTTTTACCAAATAAAAAGAGAAACATTTTTATTTGTGTTGGATTGGAGTCGTGTTTTTACCCTAAAATTCGGGTTGAATTAGAGTGGAGGCTTTGGATTTTTGTGTTTGGTGCGAGTCGACCAAAAATTCGACCTGAGCCATGATCATCTATAATAATATGTTTTTTTAACTTTATAGTGTGATTACAAGATAATATATGTTCATTAATCCTCGCTCACACACCATACAGACAAGCTACTCGAACACATGTAACCTAAAACATATGTTTTATTAAGGGTAAATAATGAAATTATCCGTAAATACTCAAAAAATACTTGAACAACTTAAATTAATTGTCACTGTACTATGTTAATAGTGTTACATGTACTACACGTCGAATCTAGGGTGCAGCAGGGTTACGGTGCGACACCAATCAAAATGTTACAAAATATGGTACTTAAAATGTTATCTCCTAACTTAAAATGTTACACTTTTTTATAACACTTTAGGTTGGTGGTTAAGTATCGAAATTTGGCTCCATGTATTTGATACTCGTCGATTATGATAACATTTTAGATTGGTATTATGTATTAAATCTTTTCTTTGAATATCGATAGTTATCGTGAGACCACCAACCTAATATATTATCAAAGAGTATAACTTTTAAATTTCGTATGTTGTAACAGTTTGGTTAGTGTCGCACCGTAGCTGTATGTTAGACTCCCCGTACTATAGTGATGTACATTCTTTAATAAAAATGAATGCAATGATTCTTCAAAGCTTGTTAACTTTCCTTGGTTTAGTTGTGGGCTTTACCCAATCATCCATCACTTTGACTAATTTTTCCCTCGTAGGAACTGTGGAAACAAAACATTAAATCGTTTTAATATATTAAAAAGAGTTAATATTTTATATGCCGTTAAGTAATTACAATATGATATTTCATTAATCAGATGAATAGTGTCGTGACACTTTATTTTATTTATGTAGGATGTATGTGTAAGAATAGAATTTGAAAAAAGAACTCGAATGGTTATCGGAAAACGACACATGTGATTGTAACCTAAAAGATGGAAGTTTTGAGAGAAAACGTGAGAGGATGGAAATGGAAGGTAGTCCTTTAACTCCTAACTTAAGATAGGATTCCTAATTTTGGGTTGGCTGACAAACGAATTAATTCTTGTCATTTGGTATGATATAATGGTTCAATTTTATTATGTTGGAGTGCCCATTCATTGCTCCCACATTATTCCAATATGTCTTGGCAATGGCAGCTTAGCCACCCCCTTTGGGGCATCCTGGCAAGTTAATATTCAATTTTACAGGTTTCCTTGTGGAATTCACCACTCTGAAAAGAAAAAGGAAAAAAAAAACCATGATTGAGACATTAATTTTTGCCTCATTTGAGTATATGTAAAGCATCCATCTCATCATCATCAGCTGGGAATTTCACCAAACCCATTTGGTAAAGAAAGAATAAATTGCAGTTCAAAGACAACAAATTCCATCAAACCCCTCGGCCCCTATGGAAAAGTGGAACTATGCCTATTAAGGTAGCAGATACATACTACAGTTTCTGCAATATTATGGAAGATGACCATTAGCCTACTAGAAATAGCCATCTTTCATCATTTTGTAAGGTCGATTTATAAAAATGTTGGTATAATTAGAAATCTTAAGTTTTAGGGATTGTAAACCGTATATATTATATAGGACCTGTTCAGATATTATTAATCCGATTGTGACAATTGAGAGAGCCCCAGCACTAATAAGGGCTGATAATTGATATGCCTTTGTTGTATCAGCAAAGGTGATTGCAGTAAGAGAAGATACTTAAAAGGGTTGAGGATTTGACAGGCAGAATGTTAAATTCATTTGTTCAACAATCAACCTTCAAAGGGCAGCACTAGGGCAACCAACCTAAGCTAAAAAAGGTGTTTGATTTGTTGGTTTTTAGTGGCATGACTTAACATGGCCTTATTAGTGTTGAAAATGTTCAAATTCGAGTCAAAAAATTGCTGTGCCACGCGGAAGATGTTCAGTGGCATTGTACCACCTGCATCCTCCATTTTTACCTACTACGACTACTACTTGGCCATAAAAAAAAAGAAATGGATTCAAAAGCCACCAATTAGTAGTAATAGATTTTAGTAGACGATTCTTTTGCTAAAACTTAAATTATTCAATGGCCTAACATGGGTCCAACTCACACCAGAGCTGTACACACCATGTTTTGAAGCAGTGTGAAACCTCTACAGGCAACTAAATCCATGAAAGTGTTGAATTGGATGCGGTAATTATTCTTCTTTAAAACTTTTATGTAAAGTAAGTTGAAAGTGAACTTAGTTAAGGATTGTTAGTTACAATCTCACTAGTTTCATGAAATTCAAACCATCTCTCTTCTTTTCCCTTTCCCTTTCCCTTTCCCTTTCATAACTGTTGTTTTCACTTTGAGTAGTTTAGTAGCAGTTCCTTAGGAATGGGGGACCTGTGTTTTCAACCATTCCAAAAACAACAAGGTGGGTTTGGTTTGGTGTGATTGATTTATATATAATATAATATCCAAAAAATTTTCTGGGTTTTTTTACTAGGAAAAAGATATTACTGGGATCTTGGCTTTTAGACCAAATGAAAGGGCTAATACCCTGAAACTATTCAACAGACAACAAACGATCCAATGAGAGGACTGTAATTGGAAGATGGAGTGGTTAGGCCTTAAAAAGGTTATAAGGCCAATGAAAATATTATAATTATTGCCCCACTCGCATATAATTACAAGCAGAGGAGAAGAACACAATTGAAAGTGAAAGCCCGAGATAAATAAATACAAGAAGGGATAATGTTTGTAGAAAGTGGGTGACGGTGATGATCATTTCACCATCTTCATATGCCGGGGACCTCTCATCATTTGCAAGAACTGCAGACCATGTGAAGTACACAAAGGGTTTTTTGAAAACCCCTCAAAACAATGATTTATCCAACCAATTCTCAATAACATAAAAACGATTCCCCAATTATTATCACCTAGTAAGAGACTTGCTGATTGATCGTCAATGAACTGTGAACTTTAGGGGCATGATCTAATGCTACAGAGCTTGTATGCGGTTTTGGAAGGAAATCCGAAAGGGGCATGCGGCCATGATAACGCATGAAGATGGAGTGTTTTGTGTGGTCCAAATTGTTTTCAAGACAAGCTTATCATTGTTCAGAAGAGGTACTGTTTCAGATTGAAAGAGAGTTGAACTTGAAACATAAGATGTCTCTGTAGTTGTCTGTAAAGGGTGGTCCAATGAAAATGAGGAACAAGACAAAAGTCTCATATTTCTCAAAGGGTTTGTTGTTGGGCTATGAAAGGGTTTAGGCTATTTCTACACCTTGCTGTAAAAGATTATTCCTTGGAGAAAAATAAATGGTGTAAAACAAGTACTTACTTCCAATAAGAGTATAAGACAAGGTAAAATTCTGTTGAGGTGCTATTAATTATGTCAATGCATATGTGACCAGTGAATTTAAAAGCCAATTCCCTCCCCACATGGTTGTGAATATGGCAACACTGTTTTGATAAATCAATTTGAAAACTGCATCTTATCTTATCTTATCTTATCCGTCGCATGCAACGTGGACAAAACAAACACCAATTTTACAGTCATGGTTCACACCAAAATTTGATGCCATATACTATTTTACAGTGGCTTGTATTAATCACAACAGGGCAAAAGGCCAAGTGGATGGATAACTAACTTCTGGTGAGACCAGATTTTTCATGTTATCCGGCCAAACCCGTCCAGATGTTGAAATTACGATAAGTGTACGACTGACGAGGAAGCTTCATACTTTTCAATTCAAAATAGTGGATGTAATAACTTGTACATGTTGCAGTTTCATACCACATTCGCACAAGTCCAGCCTCGGCATACAGTCTCTAGCAAACAAATTTTTAACAAAACTAATATACAAACAGGATATATGCAACATCACCAAACTGACTATAGAATGACAAGATTGTCAGAGCAACAACAGTTTGGTGAGTTCAATTGCTTAAAAGGCCGGCCATGGCTAATAATAATCAGACCTTGAGTTGTATGATAAACCACAAAAAGAGAATCTCACTGGTAAGTAAAGCCAGTTGAGGAAGGAAAAAGAAAACATGGCATTGTCACATAGTGGTTCTACGCAGCAAAATTGATTCTTCAACTCGCAAAAGCAAAACAGCTCAACTCTTTTGATACTTAGATGACAATATTCACAATTCAATTCGTAGAGTTATTATACGACTACAAATGATGCAGTTTCTACACTACTATAGCTATGACAGTTTTTATCGCGGACAATGATCACAAATATAGAAGAAACTTGAAGGTCAGTATGCTCAAACTACTAAGGCATCCATCAAGGCCTGATATGGAGACAAGTCTAATTTAAACTGATCAATCACCTTTGCCTGAAGAGGCCAGAGTCCAACAACTCAAGTCTTAAAAAACGAAGTTTGAACTCATCAAAAACAAGATTAAGCTTTAAATGCTTCACAGATGACTGTTTAACATGATGATTCCTTGAAAGAATTGTGTTTTCACTTTGCAGGCTTTCTATGCTAGTCAGAAACGCGAAAAATCAAATGATCAAAAACTCATGGATCCTTAACCACATAATCAGCAGAGCATGCAAAACATACTTTTAGAATAAAAGCTAAGACTTACAAATACAAGTAATTCTCCCCACAATGAAAACTACAAATACCACACTTGTTTTCCAGAAATTGTTCACACTCCTACCATTTTAAGGATGCTTTCTATCTTTATGTGTATTTTACAGTCAACCGCAGAGGAGCTATGATTTCCCTAACATTTTTCATCTTGATGTTCCTTACATAAGCAAACAAAGCTCTCATTTTGATCAGATTTCACAAAGGCTTAACAGCGAATACCCCATTTATTTGGACCATAATTTTGACTCCATTTAGCATATTCCTCCCCTTCTTCAGTCTTAACTCAACTTTAAGGCATTTCAAAAGCAACTGCAACAAGCAAATGAAAGATGAAAAAGAAAACCCCTGAAATTTTGAACGTAGAAATTCTAGGAAAGTTGAAATTTTGAGTTACAACACAGTAGCATGTATAAACTCATAGTATTAACTAACACTAATGACTAAATTCCACTAACCTCCGAATTAAGCCACAAAAAAAATTCGCTGAAAAAAATACAATCTTCCCCCAAATTAAGAGTCACTGTCATCGCTATCACCGGCTTCACCCTTATTTCCGACTTCCTCCGCAATATGAAGGCTAGGACGCACCACAGGCCGCCGAGTCCTCGAAGGTAAGATATTATCCAAGTCAACCTCCGCCAATGGATCATCTGATAAATCACTCTCACCCTCTGATTCATTCCCGCCATTACTCGAATCATTATCATCGCCGTCATCTTCATCGTCACTATCATTTTCCTCCTCTATCAAAACCCCTTTCCCTTTTCGGTCCACCGGGGTGCTTCCATTCTCCTCCTCCTCATTTTCGTCGTCTTCATAGTCCTCGTCCTCTTCTCCTTCTCCGGAGTCGTTTTCAGGATCTGGGTTCTCGGGTCTGGGCTCAGAAACAGAGGAATCGTTGTTTCCAGAAGGGTGGAGAGCGTGATCTTCTTGAATTGGTTGGATGGTTTCATCTTGGGTTTGGAGTTTGGGGGATTTATGGGGGAGTGGGTCGTGATCTTGGGACGTGAGGTCGGATTTGCGTTTGGCTGGCAATGCAGATTCGTGACAACTCTTGGTTTCAGTCATTGGATTCGAAGCTGGGATTTCCCCCTTCTTTTTGGGTAGGGTTTACGATAAGAGTATCCCTCGGTTGAGTGTGTACAGTATATTGCAATTGCAAAGTTCCTAATTTTAGGGTTTTCTATTCGGCTAATATATGGCATTTTGTGAAAATAGAAAGAAATCAGGGAAACGAGGATTTCACGCGGCAAATTTAGGCAAATATTGCCTTTTTGGTTTAATATTAAGAATTATAAGGCACATTATCTTATAATTGAAGATTTACGACAAAAAATATTAAAGAGTGGTTGTTGAGCCAGTAAATTCAGTCAATTACTATAACATTGACTTGGATAACTGTAAAGGCTCGGTAGTTACGCGTATTTAACTGAAGACGCTACCCGAAATGTGCTTATAAATTGCAACGACAGAACGAGTTGTGGGAGAGAGAAAAAATTAAGTGAGGAGTTGTGGGTGAGGGAAAAATTGAGTGAGAGAGGTGTGGGTAAAAAATTGAGTAGGAGAAAGGTTTATTTTATGTAGAGAGTTTAAGAAAATTTGAGTTATCAAATTTGGGTATGTAAATTTTTAGTTAATTTATAAATTATTTAATTATTATATATTTATTAATCTTATTTATTTTTTTGTTGCAGGAGGTGAAGAGATTTTAAGAAAAATATTTAGAGCACATTTTCGTTGATTATGCACTTATTTTTTTAATTTATATAAATTAAATGTAGATATTGTAGACATGTAAGATTTTATTTTAGGGTAATAATAATAATTAATTATAGAATTTTAGGATTTTAGGATATTAATAATAAGTTGAGCATTGAATTGAAATTTTTATTAATGTAGCTATGTAGAGTTTAAATATTTTTCTAGGGTATATTATATATTTTATTTCTTTTATAAATTATTTGATACATGTATATATATATATATATTCTATAATTAAGGGAACCATATTCGAATAATTGTAAGTATATTCGAGAACAAAAATTAGTATAATTAAGGGAACCATATTCAAATAATTCTAGGTATATTCGAGAACAAAAATTAGTAGAATTAAGAGAACCATACTCGAGTAATTCTAGGTATATTCGAGAACAAAAATTAGTATAATTAAGAGAACCATATTCGAATAATTGTAGGTATATTCGAGAGAAAAATTAGTATAATTAAGGAAACATATTCGAATAATTCTAGGTATATTTGAGAACAAAAATTAGTATAATTAAGGGAACCATATTCGAATAATTCTAGGTATATTCGAGAACAAAAATTGGTATAATTAAGGGAACCATATTCGAATAATAATTCTAGGTATATTTGAGAAAAAAATTAGTATAATTAAGGGAACATATTCGAATAATTCTAGGTATATTTGAGAACAAAAATTAGTATAATTCTAGGTATATTCGAGAACAAAAATTAGTATAATTAAGGGAACCATATTCGAATGATTCTAGGTATATTCTAGAACAAAATTTTGTATAATTAAGGGAACCATATTCGAATAATTCAAGGAAAATTAAGGGAAGAAATGAAATGAAGGCATTTTTTTAGTTATATAATTTGTATATTCGAATAAAATAATAAATATTTTTTTAGTTAAAGTATCTGGTGTGTAGATAAATTTGAGATATGGCGTCTGATCAGTTGTTGCAGCTGGACCATATGCACATTCATCTTATATCGACGTAAGTAATTTGTAACTTATTTATTTATCTTCGAGTAAGAAATGTATGTTAGTTGTACAATGTTATTAATTAAATTTAATTTATTAAATGCATGACGATCAGCATTGCTTTCGTCGTCGAGGGACGATGACGGAGGAGCTATCCGCTCGCATTGTTCGTCACTTACAGTAGGCGGGATTTTATAATATGACATTTGTACGTGACTATAAGGTGGTCCCGACATTGATAACTGCGTTGATTGAACGTTGGAGACCAGAGACCCACACGTTTCATTTTCCAGTCGGGGAGTGCACGATAACCCTGCAAGATGTAGCTTTACAGCTCGGTGTCCCCATAAATGGAAATACAGTCGTAGGGCAGAATAACTACAACGTAGATGCGATGTGCAACCAGTTCCTGGGGAAAATCCCTTCACAAACCGACACGAAAGGGTTACGTGTGAATGTAACTTGGTTGGAGAATACATTCAGGGTAACCGAGGACTCAACCGATGAAGAAGTTGCATACGCAGCACGTGCTTATATCCTGCAGCTAATTGGTGGGGTATTGGTGCCGGATAAATCTGGTAATCTTGTGCACACGCAGTATTTGCCACTGCTGAAAAATTTTCACGAAGCTCGTTCATATAGCTGGGGCTCTGCGATATTGGCGGTCTTATACCATAAAATGTGCAAGGCTGTTATTATTAGAAATGGGAACAAGATATCCGATATTGGTGGATGCCTTATCTTACTTCAGTCTTGGGCGTGGTATCGACTACCATATTTGACACCTATAGTCAATAACCCAGTTGAGTTTCCGCTTGCTGGAAGGTAATACTAAAATTAAAATGTATAATGTGTATTTTTGATTAAAATTATTTTGAATTAGTAAACAAAAAATTTTCTATTTCGTGCAGGTGGTGACATGATTTGAGAAATGCGGGGGTGGTGCACAACAACGTTGTTGACGTGAGGCTGAAGATCAAATCTGAAGGGAAAAATCAGGTATTAAAGTTGGTTTAAAGTACAGTCTTGCGTACCCAAATATTTGTTGATGTTAATATTAATTTTTTTGACAGTTCATTTGGACGTCGTACGACGATGAGGATGTACAGTCTTGTGTACCCCAATATGTGTGGGAGGATGCTACAATTTGGGATGCAGTTGTGCCATTGATCCATTTTTCGGTGGTTGAGTTCCAGTGCGCTGATAAAGTCCTGCGACAGTTCTGGTATCATCAACCCGTTCCTGGTCCTCTAATTGATCTAAAAAATATTCACACAAGAGAACAAAAAATTAGGTTTGATGATAACTAGAGGCGCAAGCAAGAAAGTTTCATTGCTCATTGGAACAACCGAAACTTATATGTGCCAACTAATGTGACTCCACTCCAGGAAGATGATTTTCGTGACGATTCGGCTTACATGGAATGGTTTTATAACAACGAAAAACCATTCCTGACACCCATAGAAGTGAGTCAGAGATGGCATACAAAGCATAGATGCTCATATCAGTATGAAACCGGTTTATCTGTGCATATGGAGGACCTACAGCCGCCACTAATTAATCATGCGAAATGGTTATCATAGAGTTCAAGTGTACCCTCAGGGCATGTAGGGGGAACATACGATTATGATGATCTATGGGATAGAGCACTGCAAAGATCCTAGATGTTCCATTCACATCACACTGATGTTGGATAATTCGGAGTGAGTGCATTTCAACAACCACCTCCATACTTGCCTACTCCGCCCTTTTCCACTTCGTTATGTGCTGAAGATATGTACGCGACACCACCTTTTATGCGGATTTTGGATGATCAGCCAGGCGAAGACGAGCAGGATTTGAAGGACCCCCAATCGCCACGGAGGATGGCTCAACCCCCACGACGGTATGACCAGACATCTTCCCTGCATAGACAAGAGCTGCCCAGGAGGAGGAGAAGATATGATATTTTTTTCTATTTGGAATTTTCATATTAATGTTTAAACTTTTATTTGGAACGATTGCAACTGTTAATATTTGTCATTTTTATATATATTATATGAAATTTATATTAATTGTTTAAACTTTTTTTATATTTGCGATTTATATTAAAGTTGTTTAAAATTTTTCTAATTTGAATTTATTTTGTTTTATTATTATGGAACAAACGCACTTAATTTAAAAATGTTCTGTTACTTCATTAATGAAAGTTTACAAACTCATTCAAAATTGCTGTGACAACACGATAGTTAGGACGATTCGAACTTTTATCTCTCGTGTGACCGACCGCTTGGCAAAGTCCACAATGCCTAGTTTGAACTCCATCTCGTTCATCTGGATCATCCATACAAGTATGAATGGGGGAGGAAGTCGGTCGACCCTTTAGCTTTCTTTGAAGACTGAGATTTGGTAACCATTATTCGTATATTGGATCTGTTGGCCAATATTCCTGATTTGGAATCGTCCTAAACATAGGCCTGCAGATATTTGCCATTGTTTCCAACCTAAAACAATCGTCCACCAATGTATATGAGTCTATACGAACATGCATGCATGCGGCAATTATGTGAGCGCACGGGTATCTATATGCCTGAAAACAACCACAGTCATACCAGTTCACATGCAAGTTTACTCGAAACAATTTGTGCTCGTTCGGGCATACCAAGGCTTGGACATTAAATTCAGCATCGTTGGGGTCGAAAGAATCCAATCTCATGGCAGTTGCGTCCTCTTAAAGTTTCTCTATACTCCTTTGGAGAGTTTCAGACCACTGTTGTCCCCTATTTATTTGAGAGTTGACCTCATTCCCTCTGTCGCACCATACTTTGCCTAGTCTAAAGTACCTCTCCCAAACAATACTGACAATTGGTAGATGGCGCGTCCCTTTCAACACAGAGTTGATAGCCTCGACAAGGTTATTGGTCATATGCCCGTAACGTTGACCTTCATCATAGGCCTGTGACCATCATTCATTGGGAATATCAGCAACAAAATCATGTACACATTTTTCGTGCCTTATAAAACGCCTAAACTTCGCCTCAAACCTTGGCCGAACCATTTCATACCCTGCTCGTATAAACGTTAGTTAGTAAACGCAAGTCAAATATCATACATAAATAAATCAATAATTTAGACATAACAAATTACAACTTACCCGCGCTTAAAATTTCATGACGAATCTGATTGTTCTGGAACCGAGCCTTTACATTGGCAGTAATATGTCGTATACAATAGGCTGGATAAACATGTGGTGGTCTCCATAAACTTCTGGGCCTATCGATTACTGATAATAGAGCAGACCCTTTATCAGAAATCACACAAATCTTGACCTCTTTGATTACGTGTCGGCGTAAATTATTCAAAAAGAATTTCCATCCCTCGGCATTTTCCTTCTCAACTATGGCAAAGGCTATTGAAAATATATTCCTGTCTCTGTCTTGCGCCACAGCAATAAGAAATATTTGCCTGTATTTCCCGTACAGCCATGTACCATCAATTTGAATCATACGTTTGCAGAATGTGAATCCTTCAATGCACGACTAAAATGCCCAGAATAGCTTACTGAATATTCTTTTTTTGAGAATTACTTCACCTTGTAGTGTTACCGCCGGTAACGTTTCGTACTCCACTGTAGTTCCGGGGATAAATACTTGCCTTGCTCTTAATAGAGCTGGTAGCTCATTATATGATTTATCCCAATCGCCGTAAACTAACGTCATCGCCTTTTGCTTTTCCATCCACGCCTTATAGTAAGATGGGATGTATCCAAGCTGTACACGGATCGATGCTACCAACACTGCAATGGCAATCCTCATATTCTTCTCAACCAACAACTTTGTGTAAGTGCATATCAAATAGGAGTCAAGGTTTATGTTGTCCTGTGAGATTGAAGTCATGGTACATGAATGTTGATCAATGAACCTTCTGACCTCCCACATCTTATTTTGTTTCATATACGAAACTCTTATCCTCCAGTTACATTTGCTCTTATAATTCGCGCACCTTACACAATATGTTCCGTTATCAGATTCAGCAACGCAATATTGCATATGACGTTTGACACAGTACTCCTTAATTGCTAATTGGGCATCTTTCTTTGTATCGGATTGACCTCCGAGTTTTAACTCCCCGTCAGTTGAGGCTGAGGATGAAGAATAACAAAATACACGTGCCTCATATTCTTGATCCCGCATTGCAGCATAGTCTACCTTATACATATGGACTGGAGACACGTAAGCTGGAAGATTGGGCTCCGGTTGCTGCGGCTTCGGTTAGACATAACCCCAAACCGGTGGCTCATCAGCCAATCTATATATAGCAGACGCAACTGCCCAAGCATCTTCCTCAACATCAAGATCATGGCCCTGAGCAGCAACGGTCCTAACAACATCAACATCATCAGCATCAAGCAACTCGACATCATCATCTTCTGCTACTGGTATAACATTTTCGTCATCCTCACTGAAATCATCAACTATTTTACCCTAACGACCATAAATGTTTTCGATGTCATAATCCATCGTGATATTCGAGACCAATCCCACTGGGGAAGCAATTCAATTCATTTCCAAATGAGTCCTATCTAGGAAACTCGGGATTAAGCCACCCGAAACAGTACCCCTTACTGGATCCTGCCATGTCTTGAATAAATCTTGAATGAGCTCCTGGCGATGAGCTTGAGCACAAACCAGACCAGCATACATGTTTAGTCAAGCAGCATTGAGAAACAATTCCGAGATCTGTCTCACAAATCCTTTTCAAATCACCTGCAAGGAAATAGAATATTTCAGATAATTGCATGAATTTTCTGTAAGATAACAAATACAAATTCATACCATAAAGAAAGCCGTTATTATCCGAAAGAATAACAATAAGCAGGTCAAGCTCTTTGTTCTGGGGTTGGATTCTTGTCATGGCATCATAGTATCGTGTTTTCAAGACATTTTTAACCTACTCCGGACGAGCACTGATTGGAGGAAGCACCGGTTCAGGAGTAAAATCCTGCAAATGACCCAAGTATCAATGTTGAAAGTTAACGGAAATTCGTTTCAAAATATAACTGTTCAATAACAAAACTCAGATAAAAATGATGTTAATCTCATGCATTGCAACTCCCTTAACATGCCAGAGATATAATAGCACATTTGTGCAAGTTGGCTGTTGTTGCACCAGTAGAGGATTGCTACAATAGTGATCCAACTGGGGAGAGCAATGGTGGAGATGACTGCCGTTGCAATAGTTTTCAAAATCATGACATAAATACTTTTTTAATTAGACTCCAACACAGCTTGGTGGTTAAGCGTTGAACCCTTATCTAAGGAGTCCTTGGATTGAGTCCCGCAAGTTGCAATTGGCAGTGTATTTTCCTTCCTTTTATTTTACCAATCACCATCCTATTGGTTTGAATAAAAAACACACACATATATTACTTACTAGGAGAGAGAAAAAATAACATAAAAAATTAAAAAAGTAAAATAAAAATTCATGTCAGCATAGTCGTTAAGTTTTTAACGGTCGATAACTAAAATAGAAACGAAACGTAATATTAGTGACGTTTTTGCCCAAAAAAATACTTCATTGACTAAAATAAGAAAGAAACGATAATTCGGTGACTGTTGGTGAAGTTTATCCTAAAATATATAATTATATCAATAGTTAATAACTTATAATTTAGCAAATCATATAGACACATGAAATATAGGATTAAAATTTTAAAATCTATATCAATTAATTTAATTGGAATCTTATAATTAATTATATAAATGATTCATAATAAAAAAAATGAATGACAGCTTATGTTATCACCATCATGCTCTTTATTTTGATGCTCATCACACTCCTTGGGAGTTGTCAACAATCTTTTCTGTAGCAAACTTTGTGGAACATTCCATTGTTGCTTCCAAACGGCACCCTGAACAACATAGCATATCTAAATGACTGAATGCTTCTCAACTAACCAAAGATTATGAACATTAGAAAAACCTTTGTATTTCACAAAATATTGCTTCTGTTTTTGCATTAAATTATAATCATTTAATATTAGATAAGAACATTTGTCATGGAAGTTAATAATCAGATGGTTTTTATTTTCTTTGATGAAAGATAAATTAAATGTCAAGACCAACCGAGATAATTATTAGGGATGGCAAATGGGAGGGGCGGGTACGGATACCCTCTCCCCCATACCCATACCCATACCCATACCCACATAAATTTTCATATTCATCACCTACCCACCATCATGGTGGGTACAATTTTTAAATCTACACCCGCCTACGCGGGTATTTTTTCAAATTCATCCCCACACCCACTACCCAACTCGATAGCCACCACCCAATTTGTACTCGCCCGTACCCGCCCGACAAACATCCACTAATATCAAAATATGTAAAAATAAATTGCAGACTTTTGTAAAGAAAAGTAAAATTTCGCATACTTTATTGACTGATCAAGTGCATATATATAATACACTTCTACTGATATAAATTTAACTACTAATATCTAACTAATTATAGCTAACTTAACTAAAGCACATTTACACCGATATAAATTCTACTTAACTACAGCTAACAAACTGACTATAGCTAACTTAATTAAAACATATTTACACTGGTATAAATTCTACTTAACCACACATATTACAAATTTATAACCTGATTAATTCAAGCTCGATCATAAACCATAAATACAAGCTTGATCATAAACCATCATTTTTTCAAATTAAATTAATTGAGTTCAAAGTCTACAAACTTAAGGAATGATGTATATTTTAAAACAAACAAAGATCTTGGTACATAAAATACCATAATAAGAGATATAATCAAAGTCTACAAACATAAATGGTCCAAAATTCATTTGGCGGGCGGATACGGGGCAAGCGGATGCGGGGCGGGTGAGGTCTCAAATTCACCACCTACCTACTACCCATGGCGGGTATGACTTTTTACATTCACACCCGCTCACTACCCACCAAACTCATACTCATCCCCGCCCCAACTGGAGCGAGTACGGTGCGAAATCCACGAAACTGTACCCGTCTGCCATCCCTAATAATTATACATATCGAATGTGGTCTGATTGTTGAGGCTTTCATATGTGTATCATGGTATGGTATGGCTTGGCTTGATTTATGTTTGTGTCAATAAACACAGGTTTTTTTGGACACTTTTATTCTAGTTTCTTAAATTTTGTCCTTATTATATCATTCAAATTAGTTTTTACTCTAAAATCGTCGAAAGCAACCGATGACTTTTAGGTTTAAAATAACTCCATCAATTTGAACAAGTATAAGAAAAATTTGGCAAAGTCGTATTCATTTAAAGATGATTTTGACAAATACGATAAATTTTAATCTATTTTCTTAAAGAATTTTCATATATTATTATTTCTCTATTTTTTAGTTTGGGTAAAGTACACCAATGGTCACTGAATTTTTAGGACGCTTTCATTTTGGTCACTAAGCTTTTAAAATTTTCATTGAGGTCACTCAACTTTTATTTTACTTTCATTTTGGCCCCTCTCATTACCTTCGTTAGAAAATGATGACGTGGCTTGTTAGTTTTCATTTTCTTTAATAAAATAATATACTTTGAGTCCCCACATTTAGTTGATTAAACCACGAACCTTCTCTTTCTCTTATCTAAATTCCACCAACAACAGTCCTCCATGGATTTGGAACATCTACAAATATCAACTTTGTTTCTCTGGTTTTATCTGAATTTAAACACGAGGTAGAAAACCCTAATGCTAAATTAGAACCCATCAAACTTGATCAATCATATATTGGAACAGTAGCACCCACCCAAAGATGGAAATTTAGTTTAGATTCACTCTTTTTCTTTCTTTTTGCAAAAGCTAGTTTTATCTGGAACCTGAGCAATAATTTAATGCAAGGACTAACAACGCTTGATTGCTAAGCATCATCAAAAAGATTTTCACATTTTATTTATATTTAAAGGTTAATTATATTCTCACTTTAATAGCAGCTTCCAAATCAACTAACAATCAAACACGGACCATAATCAAACAAGTGACAAACCAAATGGCTAGAACTAATCATTTGCAAACAAATTTGGGAAAACAGAAGTTAGTTTCCATATTGATTAACAGAGTACGGTACCTCTTCTTTCATTGAGTTTTAAGCCTTCACCAACTGTTCTTCAAGCTCTGTATCATGAGTTTGCATCCTGGAACTCTTTGCGATCTCATCCTTGAGATTTCTAGTCTCCAATATCAGAGAAGCTTTGTTTTCCATTTCTTTTTTCAATTGCTCTTCAAACTATAATAGTACAGATTGAAGTTCCTTCTTTGTCACCGAACTTTTCGATTTTCAGTAAAAAAATGGAATTTAGAAAAGAAGAAGAAGAAAGACAAGAGTCGTATGGTTTAATCAGCTGAAAGTGGACCTAAAGTATATTATTTTATTGAAAAAAATAAAAATTAACGGGTCAGGTCATCATTTTCTAACGGAAGGTAACGGAAAGGACTAAAATGAAAGTGAAATAAAAGTTGGGTAACCCTAATGAAAGTTTTAAAAGTTTGGTGACCAAAATGAAAGTTTCCTAAAAGATCGGTGACCATTGGTGCACTTTTCCCTTTTATTTTTCATATTATCTCCTCTCTCGGTAAAGGAGAAATGGATAAATATTTTATTTATTTTAAAAATAATTTTTAAATTGAGGTTTTGAAATGTAGTAGTTTTTAACTCGAAATATAATTTTTTTAATGAAAAAAATAACGATATTAGACTAAAATATAGATATTTTTATGGATATCGATATTAGACTAAAATATCAATATTTCTTAATATAGAAATGAATTTTGGTTATTGGAATAAGTTAGGGTGCATGACTTAAAATGGGACTGAAAATCTTCATTTTCCCCCATTTTTTCCCTCCTTTCTCCTCTAAAAGAGATTTTTCCCCAATATTTTTGTTTAATACCTCCACAAGAGAATTTTGAAAGCTTGAAAAACACTCATTTCTCTCCATCCTTTTCTTATCACCCAAGAATAAACGTTGTATTTGTTCTCCTCCACAATAGAGTTTCTACAAGTTTTTGTTTTTGACAACCATGTTGATAATGAGACAAGCCTTGGCATGGGTGTTAGATGGATTGTGTAGGAAGTTCAAATCATCAATTCAATTAATAATCATTTTGTCTGTAAGGTGTGTGCATTGTTAAAAGGTTAATAATATGTATGAACAGATATTATCTTGTAATTATTTTTATACTATGAAAATTTTAATGATATTTTTATTTTTAGTTATTTTTAATATTTAATTTTTTGAATACTTCAATAATTTTTACTTTAAATTTTAAATTACTTAATTTTCTTTATCACCATTAAGTATCCAAACAAAATATACATATAAATTATCATTTACTTTCTTTTACTTTCCTTTATATAATTATTTATTAATACTATTTGTGGGTGCATGCTTGTGAATTTGTTCAAGTATCTTAACAGGAACAAATCTGATTCAATTGGTTGTGATTGTATAGATTTAAAACTAAAATAACAACACCTTATAGTGTTATAATATTAAATATTCGATGGAAAAAATTCAGCTACCAATTTGATTCTTACGTTACTGTTTATTTCTGGGTAAGGATGAACAAAACTTGAATTGACTTGAAAAATTAAATTTTTTTATTTGACGTGGAAAAACTTGACTTAAATCGTAATTTTATAAGCTCGGCTAAAAATATTCAATTAAAGTTTGAGTTATAAAATAAAACTTCAAATAACTAGAAAATTTTAATAATTAGTATATTAATTTTTAAGTTTGAGTCGAGTCTTTCGATTCTACCTTATATATGTATATCACATACGATAAAAATGAATATATATATATATATATATTGTATATGATTATAAAAAAATATTTAAATTTGAACAGATGCTCGAATAATTCAATTAGACTGAAATTTCATAAATTAGACTTGAAAAAAATTTAAATAAAATTTAAGTTATAAATTCATCAACTCGATTCGACCAAATGATCTATGATTGTGATTTTGTTGAAGTATTTTAATAAGAACGCAATTGATTCAATTGCTTATGGTTGAATGGGTAAAAAAACTATAATTGCAGATTTGCAGTGCTCTGAAAGCAGAGTGGGTAAAAAAAAAAAGCAGCACCAACCAAACCCAAACCAAACCCATTGGAATATCGTAAAGGTAAAGCCGAAGGGAATTACATTGGTCGATAATAATGCAATTTCCAGTTCCCACCATTTACTGCATCTTCATCTTTTTCATTTATTAATTCAAAATCGTCACCCTTTTGCATGGCGGCAACGTGGCAATCCATGCCCAGCTGTTGCCCGTTGTTCACAATCCAAAACCCCCACCAATATTGATTGCTCAAAACCATAAAAAATAGTGATTCCGAATGCCCGAAATCTTTAAATCCAAGCGTATAAAAAGGAATTCATATCTGATATCTCCATCTTCCACTGCCATGAAAATGGAGGAGGAAAGGCTTAGTTAATTCGAAAGTTTCACTGGTTTCAAATTCTGGTCTCATTATTTAACACCCAGTAAGCCCCAACGCCATTGATTTCTGTTACAAGTAAGAGAAAAAAAGATGCAGAACTTTTGCAACACTTGGATGGTGATCACCTTCCACTCGTCAACGATTCCTTGGGGGTGCCCTAACCATCCCTATCCTCCCACCACCTTCACATTTCTCAACATTAACTCGGCTTCAACCTCAACTATGGTTACTTTCCCTATTTGGGGTTGTTTTTTTTTTCATTTGTATCAGAGATTTTACACCACCCGGGAATCCACATTGCACATTTGTCCTCAGAAGCCTAAAACCAGCTTTGTTTTTAGCTGGAGGGGTTGTCATCAAACTCAAAGTCTGAGACCCAGGTTTAACCCAGCATCAAAGTTTTACCCCCATATGTGGTTTTGATGAGTCCGGAATGGGAACAAAAGATCTAAAAAGCAAAGGCATGAATCTGAGATGAACAAATGTCAATGGACTCACCAAAACCTTGCTAAAAATAGCAAAAAAAGCTCATAAAGCAATATACCTTGCCTTTCTCTTTAACCTAAAACCCTCCATTTCGTGATTGCCGAGCGTCCATCACCGGGTAGTTTCTCAGAGAGAAACAGTGCCTCTCTCTCTCTCTCTCTCTCTCACACACACACACACACACACACACACACACACACACAAATCTAAACTCTTTTTTTATTTTTGTTTTTCAGCCAATTGAGCTAATGATGGCAGCAGCTACGAGTACAACTCCTAGTGTTCATGAGAAAAACGAGGCCTTTGTCACTGGGGAAGGGGACAACTCCCATCGACCATCGGGTCGGTCCGGGTTGACCCGTGACCTTGTCGCTGCTGTTCCAAGCTTTGGTGTTAACAGGAAGAAAAGGATGGCTAGACAGAGGAGATCATCTTCCACCATCAAACTTCTCACTTTTACCAACTCCTCCTTGCACGTGCCTCCACCCACTCGTGTGAGTTCTCTCTCCCCATTTCAATTTCTCTCTTCAAAGTTTCAATCTTTTACTACTAACTACTGTCATGTCTTTTTTTTATCCATATTTTAGTTTTATATATGATAATATATATACATATGTTTGTGATATTGAACATCAGACGAGGAGCTGCTTAATTAAATTGTGTGCGATCTTCCCAATTTCATAGAGAACGAAATCAAAATCATCGTGTTTGTAGGATTCTACGTTATTTTTCATCTGATTTTTCGGATTTTTTTCTGAATAATTTGTCTGGATCTCAAATAATAAATGCCACCGTCATAAATTTAATTTGAGTAGGAACCTGTACTATTTCATTTGCTCAGATCTGGCAAATGAGTCCACATCCAGGAGGCCGTGCTTTCTAAGACATTTTCTGGTATTCCGACACAGTTTTTTGTTGTTTCATTCTTTGTTTTGTATGATGGAATCTGTTACTGTTATGCTGCCTTGTTTGTCTCTCATAGATATAATCGGTGGTTCAATACTAGATTCCAGTAATCATTCTGAGAAGAACTATATGTTAATAATGTTTGATTAGGTTATTGATCCGAAGAGATTGAGATTCCTTTTCCAGAAGGAACTTAAGAACAGCGACGTAAGCTCCCTCAGAAGAATGATACTCCCCAAGGTTTCGGTCATTACCTCTGAGTTGAATTCATTTTATGCTACTTGGCTCTTTCATGGCTATAATCTGGATAAATAAACAATTATCTCATCGTTTCAGCGAGCAGCGGAGGCTCACTTACCTGTCCTAGAGTCCAAGGAAGGGATTCTTATCAACATGGACGACCTAGATGGTCTGCATGTATGGAGCTTCAAGTATAGGCAAGTTCTCCCCTGCTCACTCTCTTCCTTGTCTTGCAAGAAAAGTTTTATCATACATAATTCATCTTATAGGATACAATGGAATTTCAGTTGGATATATACATGTGTGTGCACGTGCGCGGACTTGCACGCGAGCCTCTACGTCTGTGTGTGTAGTATGAATATCCAGCAGAAGAATGTTAACCATTTCTGTCCTAGAATAGCATTATAAATCCATTTTGTTTCCTTCTTTGTATGCAGGTTTTGGCCTAATAACAACAGCCGCATGTATGTGCTCGAAAATACCGGTAAAACGTCATCGACCTTCATAATTCCTTTTCCTTTTACATAATCGACAAAATTATACAGCACGTTTTCTTCGTGACAACACGAATAAGCGTTACTGCATTAAATTTCTCAGGGGAATTTGTCAGCACTCACGGATTACAACTCGGGGATTTCATCATGGTGTATCAAGATAGTCAAAACCAAAACTTTGTACGATCCACCAATTACTTTGTTTCTAGAATTGCTCAAAACCTTTCATTAATATCACTCGAAATAAATGTGTTTCAGGTGATTCAGGCAAAGAAGGCGTCGGACGAAGATGTATATAGCGACATAGCTAGAAATGAGGTGAATGACCTGATCCTCCATGATTATGAGGTGGGTAAACCCAGCTACCATTATTATCCTATGATGGAGGATAGTGGGATGTCATTCATCTATGACACCACCTTGAGCTTCTCAAATGACTGCCCGCTCGATTTCCTTGGTGGATCGATGAGCAACTATTCAATGATGGAAGGTCTGGAAAGCTTTGGCGCCGTTGAAAACTTGTCCCTTGATGAGTTCTATCAACTTTAATCACCATGGATACTACCGTTGTAATATTTTGTTGAACAAAAGCCTGTCATCATGGGGCCAACTTTTATCACTTATTTTTGGTGTTCTTCAAGTCTTGTACTTTTTGCATCGGATCTCAGCAGTTACAGTGATAGTAATGTGCAATGTAATAGAAATAAAATAAAACAAACGTCGAGTGAAACTAGATGCTGCTCTCCTATCTCGAGTGTTGTTTAAACTGATAATTAATTAGTATTTTCTATTTTAATATTAATACTAATACTCTTAATTATATGCAGGATTTGACGCTTGCTAAAGAGGGTAAATCAGTAGTATAGCCCCATCTCAATCTGCTCAATAGCTTTGGTGAATGGTACAGGTGATATTGATCTTCAAAAGAAATTTCATGATATATGATATGATCTAACTGCAAAAATAAATAGTCTCCAGAAGTTTAGAGGATGAGACCAAAGCCAACATCAGTCGAAACAAAAAAGAGGGGATAAAAGTTCAGAATGCAAAAAGAATAATTTCCACCTGCTTGAGACTCATTCGAGCAATTTTCAGCAGTCCTATGTTTTAATTTTATTTATCCCTATGAAAAAGGTTTTGCATGCCTATTAAAATATTTATTTGACCATCCAATGTTCTCTTATGCCTTTGCAGGCTGGGTACCAGCAGCTGGAGCAACACCACCAGTGGTTGGCCTGAAAAGATTACGAGAAATCCCATTAGCATTCATATAATCACCTGAAAAACGAGATTATGATGCTTTATAGGCATGATCGGAATGACTTACAGTCCCACAAACACTTTGAAAGCATCATAGATACCCCACTGAGCTCCGGTTAGTGTTCCAATCATCACAATACGGAGGGGAAGCCCACGGGTAAATAGACCCCACAAACCAAGCTTCTTCACAGCCTGCATAATCAAAAGATAACAAAGTAAAAATTATTCATAACTGAAATTATTAAAGCTGAAAATAATCATACAAGGTTTTTAGAACTTACATCACCAACAGTTGCCCCTTTGGCATTGTTGAGGAAAGAGACAAGGTTGTCAGCAGGATGAGAAACAATAGCACAGAAGACACCAGCAACGTAACCTCCGGCAAAACTAACACCAAGCTGCAAAGATTTGCTGCATTGGTCCTTTGGCGTGGGAATACCATACTTATAGATCATCTCAACAATGGTTTCAAAAGAAGCAAACTTCATCATGGTATCTGAAAGGAAGGAGGAATGTTTAAATTATCGTAAACTTTAGTTGTATTAGCAAATGCTAAAGCAACCACCAAAAAGGAGTGTTAAAATGAAAAAAAAATGGAAGAATAAAATAAAAAAATGAAGGGAAGTACTAAAGTTGGTAATTATCCATGAAAAATGTACACGCCAAACTTACATGGAATCTGGCGGCCCCAAAGTGGAACAATACCCTTGTACAATCTGCAAAGCAAAGAATTATAGGACTCAATCAAACAGACATTTCCTGGTATTACTTACACAGCTTTTAACAACGCTAAGAAACTTACCCAGAAACACCTTCGGATTTGATGAACTTGGGAAATCCATCTGACATACCCCTAGCAAAACCTGGCTGGGTTTGAACCCGGACCTTGACTGCCTCAAAGGGGCAGAGCGCAACATCAGCAATCACCTCAGCAGATGCAGAGCCAGCAAGGTAGATTAGGGTCTTGTACTTGGCAAAATATTCAGGTCCAGCAAGGTCGGAATAGTACTTCTTGAAAAACTCATAGAACCCAAACTTGCAAGCACCCTGAGCACTATAACCAAGAAGAGTAGGAACCCAACCACGAAAGAAGCCCCTAAATCCTTGCTCTTTCAGCAGGACTCCAAAACCAGATGAGATGCTCTTGTATTTTGCAGGGTCAATCTGGCAAAACAACAATCTAGATGTCAATTTAGATCATCCTTCATATTAAAATATCAGATAGCTAACGAAAAACAAATCCATAATGTAAGATGTATTGTACTAATATAAGATTATTGTATCATGGATTAAATCTAAACAATTACAATGAAAAATGATCACAGATTAACTGCAACAAATAACACAAGTATACTCATTAAATTATTTAAGATATTGAAATTTTAAACCAGTTTTAATATTTTTCTTAACCATTTTGAATTCTAGAATTACATTTAAGAAATAAAATTTATCATTAAAGTAAATTCTTTAACCTAATTAGTTGTGTTTGCATATAAACATATTTTTACATATGTAATTGATCATATATAATACATATTAATATATATTTTAAATTTTAAGTTTGTATATATGTGGTATTAATATATATTTTATTAATAAAATAGAAATTAGAGTATAAATATATAAAATAATATTTTTAAAATATAGAGACAGGCTCGTTCAAGGCTTACTTGAACTATTACTCAACAAATAATAAGAGCTTTTGTTTTGGCTCATCGAGTTAGAGATGTGAGATAAAGCGATTTTCATTGTTTGTAGGTCGAATAAATGAAGTAATTCACAGAACGGGATATCCTATGGTTATGATGGATCAATACTTGCACAAATAGCTATCTATTGTACAAATAAGTATCTCAAATAAGAATTGTCTTTAGATGATTTTTAACAAGATCATAAAATAGGGAGATTGGAAGGCATTGAATGACCCCTTCCCCTTGACAATGAAACTGGGGGGGTTACGATACTAATGACATTGATTCATAACTAAGCCTCGCAACTTAGACTCAGAACACCCTTCCACAATACAACTACTACTAGATTAACAGCGAATGCAATCATAATCAATTAAATTCTAGTCAATAACATTATGCACAAAAAAGCAAGCAGAAGTATCTATCATGAGACAAAGACGTTGAGACTTGGACAGAAAACTAAAATCAGGAGTGAAATCAAAGCGATACTCCTATAAAGTTCCGCATATCTTGAAATGAAGCAGTAAAAGCTAAGGCATCAAAACCGAACTGAAGCAGTAAAAGCTAAGGCATCAAAACCGAACTGAAGCAGTAAAAGAAACCACACACAGATCTAACAAGATACAATCACCAATTCACCATTCAGAATTCTCAAGCGAGCAACAAGCTTAGCATAGATCTAATCTTAAAAACAACTACAAAGTAAAGTAAGTTCGAAAGAAGGTAAAAAGAAGAGATACAGTCTACAAATATATACCTGCATATTACACTTGACGAGGTCAAGAGGTGTAACGGCCATGTGCGTGAGACCACAGCTAAGGATACCGCCGAAAGTGCAAGCAGCATAGAACTGAGGCGAGTACATCTCGATCCTCTTCCCAGGCTCATTCGGCGCGGGGATCATGAACGTCCTCGACTTGATCGACGACGAGGATGAAGCGGCGGGAGATTCGAGTGTAGCTGAGCGCGAAGCGCCGAAGGCAGGGCTGTTGGCATTGAGGAGCCGATCGAGGGCGAAAGAGTTAGGCGAAGAGTAAAGGAAGCTAGGGAGGAGGGATTGTTTGGAAGAATCAGAGAGCGAAGGCATCGCCGTAAACAAGAGAAGAAACGGAGAAAATTTGAGAAATGGAAGCAAGAGAAATTGAAGTTTAGGATTCCTCGCGGATTCGGCGTTCCCCTTGCTGCCAAATGCTGATTAGATTAGGGAGGGCTGGCATTTCCGGTTTTATTGAGAAAAAGGAAGGGAAATTGAAACCCTCGCCTGATTTATACGTAGGATACCGAATTGACCATGTAGTTTGATGTTAATTACGAAAATGGCACTTCGTCAACTTTTTTAGAGTATAATACTTTTGTGTCGGACGGATGTTGGTAATAGAATTTGAGTGAACAATTTAAAAATTTTAAAATATTTAAACGTTTAAATTAAATTTTTTAAAAGGTTTAATTTAAAGTTTTAAAAAAATATTTTATAAAACTTTTTTAAAATTTTAAAGAGAATATCCAATTAAAAATATTCAAAAATTATGATACATAATAAAAATATTTTAAATTTTTGAATGAACTAAATTGAATTTACAAAATTGCAAAAGGTTAAATAATATAATTTTAAAATTTTACTCATCAACCTTTGCTTCTTTTTTTTTTTCCTTTTGCATTGGCCCACGCTGACGGCTCCTCCGACCATATCAAAAACTGACTGCTAAAATAGAATTAGGGGTTTCACATTTTCTTTTCTATTTTCTCTACAATTTGAATTGACGGGGGTGTAAAAATACGGTATAACGTAACAAATAACAAGGATGGGTTCATAATAAAGTTGACGACGGTGGCTATTTTTGTAAAATTCGAACCGGAGGTCGTGATGAATTCCAAACGGTTCCTTACTTTTATTTATTAAGTAAAAAAAATAAAAAACTTTACTGATATTTAAAATTTTTATTTAGTTTAGTATTATTAATTAATCGGGTGCCGACTCAATTATAAAATTGTCTTTTATTTATAAAATTTATCAAATATTGTTATAAGGATATTAATATTTTTTTACGTTTTTCTAAATCTTTAACTGAAATTATTAAAGCTCATTATACAAGAAATTGTTTACATCAAATATTTATTTTTAATATATGTATAATATTATTTAATTACCTGATTAAGTTTGGTGCGACTGATAAATTGATCATCAACTCAGTTGAAAAATTATAAGATTGTTTTTTTTACAAAGTACAATAAATATTACTGTAAAAATATTGTTGTCTTATCGTACTTTTGCAAATCTTTAAATAAAACTACTAAATCATTACTTAGAATTTGAACTGTTGACTAAAAACTATATAACACTTCAATGGCATAATTTGGAGTAAAAATTTGAGAGGTAAACTTAATTTTTTTAAAATTTTATAGGCTTAAACGAAAATTTTCAAAAAAAAATTGAGGGATTAACTCAAATTTGAGAGATTTAAAAAATAAAAAATAGAAAAAAAATTTAATTAAAAATATTTAAAATTTTTAAGCTTAATATAAAATTTTAAAAATTATTAAAACTTTTAAAAAATTAAAAATAAAATTTGATTTTTTTAAAATGAGGGGTCGTGATCCCGCTAATTCCTTAAAAGATACGCCCGTATAACCCTTTTACCCCTCCAGTGAGAAACATTTGATCATTTAATTTTTCAGATGTGAAAATTGTTTACATACAATATTTCTTTTCTTTTTTAGTGTATCTATAATATTTTTAAATCTTTGTCTCAGCTACAAGTCATTTTGACACAAATTCAGTAACAAAATAATCAAATAACCTCATTTATTGAAGATAAAAAAATATTATTTTAAAAAATGTTGTCATCTTTTTCACATTTATTCAAATATTTAAATAAAATAACTAAAAATTATAACTTAGAATTCGAACCCATTACTAAAACACACACATATATAAACCTTTTACGATTACACATACAATCATTTTGTTGTTTTTTTTTCTAAAATATTTAAAAACATATATTCTTATATTAATTAAAAAAAGCAAATACTTCTTTTTTTAAAAAAATTAAAACTATTTCAAAATTTTATAAACCTACTTTTATAATATAATTAATCTTTTATAAAATAAAATTGTATTTTAATAAAAATAATTAATTTAACAAATCGTGCCTTAATGTAAAATAAATATTACGCATACGCGTGTTTTTTAAATTATAGTTTAGATTATATATTTGAAGATTCAAATTTAAATATATTTTTAAAAAATGAATTAGGATATATAATACATAAAACTGAAACATTTTGATTTTGCAAAGTATTTACTGAATTGAGTCTAATACTTAATAGGCGCGTCACTTCAATTCAGTTAAAAATAATAATTAAATATCAAAAATTTATATACGTGATATTTAAATTAGAAAGAAAAAATATCCAAGAATACCCGAATATTACTATTATTTATTTGTAGTAACCAAGAAGACAGAGCATAAACAAGGAAAAAAACTTTTTCTCCGTCTTTTCTCATCTGTTGTAAATCTTAGCCGTTTCTTTTGTTGGTCGGTCACTTATTGTCAGTGACCGGCCATCTTTCCTTTGATTAAATAAGTTTTTTTCGCGTAGTTGGGTCATCAGATCCTCTTCTAGAGCGATGATTTATGTCGTTCGCGGTTGTTTTCTACATCTTTTTGAACTGGGGTTTTGGGGGACGACTACTGTGATTTTTACGATTTTTTTCGGCTCTCGGTAGTTGGTCCGTCTCAGTGTGGGATGAGAGTTGACGGCACTTTTGACCATCACTGCTTTTATTTTTTAGCCTTTTCCCTTGTTTCCTTTCTTTTTTGTTTTTGGGTGATTTGTCCTTGTATTACAGGTGTTGATGCGCAGTGGGAGGCTCTGGTTTTTCGTTCTTCTTTGTCGATTCTTTTCTGCTGGCGGTGGCCATGGATCGTACTTCTTTCTTGCCTCAGTCGTTGATGCTTCCAGATCTGTCGTGATAGGCTTATGGGAATCCCTCTACATTTCAATTAACCGTTTTTATGTTCCGATGATCCCCAGAAAGACATACAGTTGTTGATACCGGATCTGCTGACTTCGCTTTTCCTTTGCCTCTGCCGATGGTGTTTCTCTCGGTCGCTTGTCGACCGTTCTCCTCTGGTCCGATCTTTGTTTGGTGTTTGTGTTTTGTTGTTGTTCTTTTGTTTGTCTAGTTTGGTCATTTTTGTCGTTTTGGTCTTATTGTCTGTTTTCTGTTTTCAATTTTTTCTTCCTCTATTTCTTGTTTTTTTATGTCTGTATATTTTTGTATTGATTAATAAAGTTTGCTGGTTCTTTTGCTAAAAAAAAGAGACAAAGCATGGGGCAGGAGGTTGAAAAGATATGGTTGGGTCAACCCATAAGTCACAATGGCATATTCCTTCACATATTTCGTGAAAGCCACCAACTTGGTCGACTTGGAATTATTTCATCAGCTAGTTGTTTTCAACCATATTAGAATATTCCCCACGTTGTGCTTCGGAAAAATTAAATTAAGATTTTGAACAATATTAATAAGACTTATGTAAACAATTAAAAAATGGTTTAAGGGGATATCATTTCATTGTCAGGCTGTCAATAATGTTTATGTTCTCATCATTTTATATGAGTTTAGATTTTAACATTAATTGAAATATAAATACTTATATACTTAATAAAAAATGGCTTAAGGGCGTAAAAAATCTTTGAATTTAAAAAGTATCAATTAGTTTTAGAATTTTTTTTGCACTCAATCAAACTATTGAACTAATAAATTAAATCAAGTAAGTCATTTGACCAATTCTGATCATTAAACTTTAACAGTTTTTCTTTGGATATTATTGTCACATGATGCACTATAGTTCTATCATGTGCATTTACATATTTTTAAAAAAAATATTTTTATATATATATATTTTTAATTTTTTAGAATTTTTAAGATTTAAAAAAATATTTCTTTTTTTTTCAAATTAAAATGAGTCCGAGGCCGTTACACTAGGTGATTATGCGAACATGGGGGACCATGAACATCTTGGTACAAGATATCTAATAAAGAAGGCGGAGAACTATCAAAGGTGCTAAAGTGACCATGAGGATGAACCACAAACTTGGCCATGTGATCAGCAGCAAAGCTAGCTTCCCTGCGGACGAGAACAAATTCCACATCCCAATTGTTGTTGCATAGAGCGGCAACACTGCGGACTAAGAGAAAAGGCTCCCCATAGATGTGGAAAGATGAGCGCATGTACATCAGAGTTGTCAGTCTGGACGCGGACACGGTTGAAGCCATAAAATGAAGTTAATCTTAGTCCCTCGTAAACTCCCCAAAGCTCGGCATGAATAACCGATAAAGGACCTAGTGAGCGGTGAAACGCCACAATAAAATTACCATTATGGTCTCGGACAGGCCCACCAGCTGCACCAAAGGTAGACATTGAAGAAACCCTCCGTCGATGTAAACACAGGCCCATCCCAACTGCGGTGGCTGCCATCGAACTAGTTTCGCTGAGTATGGACTAGGAGACGAGGAAAGGGCAGCAGTTTCAAAGTAATTTTGGCCCAGGAAAGAAAAAGGTGGAGCAGCTGATTGGAGGAAATTGATTCACCTTGGGAAATCAAGTTGTGCCACTTCCATGCTTTCCAAGCGATAGAAGAAAATAGAATGTTCCAAGGGCAGACAGCGTAAGCAGGCTCGTTGCAGCTCAGGTTTTGAACCAGCCACTCTTCAAGGTTGATGCTAAAGAATGTGACAGTGTGTTGTGGTGCCAAGACCGAAAACCAAACCTCACACAGCACAGGACCGTCACGAAGAATATGGATGACGCTCTCAGTAGGATCCGTACATACAACACATGAAGAATCATGAGAAAGACTGTGTCGGCAGCGAACCTGGTTCAACAAAAGTTTGCCGCGCATGGCAAGTGTCGACTGACTAACACTTGGCAAACAATTGATGAATTAACGTAATATGCCACGAATAGTTCTTTTTGCGTGCAAGTATACACGGTCAACAAGTAATACAACAGTAAACTGAGTATCGTATCCACAGGGATTGTCCAGGAATTAAATGTCACGATAATTACTTGTAATTTGAAATAAGTAAATTGGTGATTGAGATTGGGTTTTGTTTAAGAAAACGTCTAAGGAAAATAAAGTAAAAATCCAGGTAGGTTGGCAAACAATTGAATCAAGATGATGGTTAAGCGTTGGCAATGGATGCTTGAATTCCATGCTCGCGAGGGCAGCAATTAATAACTTTCAACCTTGGTTTTATTGCCGAGCAAATTTTAAGTTAGTATTGCCTCTGTCGATGTCAATACCCTAAGTTAATTATCTTTAACACCTATATGTCTATAGTGTTGTTATCAATTAATTAACTTGACAAAGTTTAAATCTTTACTCCTAAGGGGTAGATTCACTTCCGAAGTAAGCTCATCTACTTGAACATCTTCTGTCGAAGCTTCTCTCCTTAGTATTTGGCAATTAATCCTTATCTCCTAAGTTTGTTAAGATATTAAGGGATAATGAGCATTCAATGCCAACTGTCGTATGGTATAAAATATGATAAAAATAAGTTCTGGCAAAATAGACAAAATTTGCTAAGGCATTCAATTATTAAGAACCTAAAAGCAAAGCGTTCATCGCAAACATCCCAGCTAACTTAAGAAAATTAGTTCATGGCTAGGGAAACCATCAACACCATATCATTTTCAAATAACGCCATTATAAAATCAGAATTAAAACTAGGAGAAATGGGCAAGAAAGGAGATCCGTCAATGCATCCTTTTAATGGATCCAGAGCTCTCGATTGCAGCCTGGTCGACCACGGTTTGTCCTCTACACTCTTTTCTCATCACAGGGCAGTCCCCTTGGCTCATTGACGGGCTTTCTTTATACAGGCGCTCGTGGAAACTCTAGATTGGATTTGAATCTTGAAAGTTTATGACACTCCAAGATAGGCGCCTTATCATCTTTTAAAATTTTTAGGGTTGACTGGGTTTTAACCAATGGCTAACTAACCGGACATTGACATTCTTCTTTTGCCAACCAAATTTGGCAATTCCTGTCCTACTTTTTGTTAACGGCACTCTGTATTTCTCTTCTCCTCCTCTGGCCTTCTGTCGCTGCTCCTATCGTGCTCCTGCTAACTGCTCCTAACATGCTGCGAAAGAAGAAAATATCCCTTCACTATGGAAAAATAAATATTCCTTAACTTCTAGGTGAAAATGTATGAATCTACTAACTAAATGCACAAATATGTACTCAAAGTCAAGCAATAGCATGGCAATATATACGTGAAAAGTAGTACTTTTGAGGAGTTAACAACAAGCCATAAGAAATTTTGAACCCTCTCAGGAACACGAAGCATCTAGATCGTCTTCCAACGCAAATCAGGCTCATCCCAAGATTGCTTAGAGATAAGATTCTATGCACTTTTGACCGTAAAAACACGTTTGGTCGTCTCATACCAATAACAACGATCATCGCCAAGAGAAAGGTGAGGCGGGGCAACGCCGTGAAGATGATCGATAACATGTGGCTGAACTAACTGATGGATGAGAGCCAAATTCCAAGACCCACCGGGTAGGGTAACAAAGTTTAAATTCAAGGAGAGATTCAAATCAGCATCCTGATTTCTCCAATGTATAAAAGGTCCCAAACGAGGCAATGAATTACCAGTCCAAAATTTGATTTTGGAGTCATCCCCAATAGCCAAAGCGATGAAGTCGTAAAAGCTCGGCCATAGATTGGCGAGGGAGCGCCACAAAAGATAGCTATTGACGCGGCTGATTGATGCTGGGCAAAGCTCAATCATGCGATATTTCTCGCGAAGTAAAGTTATCCAAAAGGCATTAGAGGACAAGACAAGAGCATTACAAACTTTCATCAAGAAAGCAGTGTTAGCATTGATAGTATTACAGATGCCCAACCCACCATTTCGAAGAGTTTGACAAAGTGTGCGCCAATTAACAAGGGAGATCCGAGACGAAGAAGGATTGGAGTCCCAAAGAAAGCGCCAAACAAGTCGTTCAATCCTTTCGCAAGTTCGGACATGAAGCTTACAAGATTTCCCCAAAAATTATTTCTTTTTGATAAATATTGATTTTATTCATTCAAATAACCCCTATACAACCACCAAAAAATCAGTCAAAACCAAAACAAAGAGTACCTACAATCTTCACCTAGTTACAGCAGCCCCTATCTATCAATTAAGCAAGAAAAACAATTAATAATTTTGCTATACCCTATTAACCTCATACAAATATCATTCTTAAGCCTAAAAAATAAAGAACTAGAATTTTGAGCCGACCGCCCATAGTCCCTGCCATTCTTTTTTTGCCAAGCATGGTAGTTCAAATAGTTTCAAGCAAGATGAATGATAACAGCCCGGAGAGACTTCCCCTTACCATAATACTACAGTCAACTTAAAAAGTCAGACCAGCTGCAACCAAAGCCAGGGAGATCATAATGCTATAAAATCATCTCCCAGACCTGACCAAAGTAATTACATTCTGTAAAGAGATGATCACGAGATTCAACCGCTGCACCACACAGAACGCACAAAGGGTCCAGATTACACCCCCACGCAAGCAGCCTATTCTTTGTAGTTAGATGGTCCTGAATAACCAGCCATGAGATGAAAGAATAACGAGGAACAATAGGATATCCTCAAACAATTTTTGCCCACAACACCTTTACCTGTTTATGTCTAAGCTCTTCCCAAACTCTTCTAGCCTTGAAAGCCCCTTGCAATGCTCCCCCAACCTGCATCCACAGATTTCTCAGCTTGAGTCTTCTTCCAAGCCCAATTGTGATTACACTTTATGGAAACATCCTAAATAAAAAAAAAATCTGAAAATGTCAAATAATTTTGTGACACGATGTACTGCTCCAACTGATCAATAAAAAATTAAATTTAATAATCAATGTTTGTCAAAGGGCTTAATAGATTTAGTTTATTGGCTCAATGTTTTAATTGAATGAAAAAAATAATTAGAGGCTTAGTTGATTTTTTTCTAAAATTTCAAGAACTTACATCATTAAACATTAAAAAATCAATAAAAATAAATAAGAAAATAATTAGACACGAAATAGAAAATGATATAAACACAACACAATTATATAACTGTGTAAAAGATTAGGATAATTTTAGATGTTATTGATGTTAGTTACAGTACAACTTTTAATTTTAAATTGATGTTCAAACGTTTATATAATGAAAGTAACAATTGTAATTAGAACCGACCATTATAAATATCGAATTGTATAATCGATTTAAAACAATTAAATCGACTCATATTAGAATTAGAAAAATACATGTATGGTTTATATAAAATACGACTCGAATTAACATATTCAAAGATTGGAAACTTCAACTTGAGATCTCCTAGGCATCATAACAGTTTTCAATTAAAAAAAATCAAATTATAAGTTTTCTTTGGTTAATTTTATTTGAATTTTCATGTCAACCCTTTGGTTAATTTGGTTTTGTTTGATTTATTACAAAAAATTAATCAGAAAATTCCAATAGCAAATTTTTTTTTGGAAAATATAATCTTATAATATATAAACTTATACATTAAAGTATAAAATCTAAATCCTTAACTCTAAATCTTAAACTCTAAAATATAACCTTAAATCATAAATTGTACGACCTAAAAGCCTAAACCATAAATCTTAAACTAAACCACTAAACCCTAAAATTGACAAGCTTATAGAAAATAAAATTTACACAAGCCTATTAGATTTTTGGATTATGAGTTAGTTTAGGAATTTATGTTGTAGGGTTCAAAACTTTATGATTTAGGATTAAAGTTTAGGGTTTAAATTTTAAATTTCAGAATTTAAAGTGTAGGGTTTTAGGGTTTTGAAATTTGCAAAAAGAATTGTGTAATTATTTTTAAAAATATGCATCAAAACATAATCTTAAATAAAAAAATGTAATACATATTAATGAATTGAGCTGGGCTGGGATATTAAGATCTGTGGTAGTATTAGTAAGAAACATTATTGGGCGGATGATAAAAACATTGATGAATTACGCATATATGTTTGATAATAAATACATAATTTTTTAAAAAAATTACGAATAAGTCTTTTAATTAAAATATTGTTACAAATAAGTTAATTTATTATTAAACCTGGATTAAACGTCTAGTGTGATATGATATAATAACATTAGCAGTTCTCAAAACTTATACTTTCTATTAATCTTATCTTAATTAGGAACAATTCAATAAATTCAACCCTTCATATTTAAAAATTCGATTAATTTAGTATTTTTAGCGATATTGTCAAAGCAAACAATACCCACTAGACCAAAACTATAGTTGAATAATTGCATTCTGCCATAAAATATGTTTTTGTTAAATTATTATTATACCATTAAAGTAACAAGAAAATAATATAACATTTATGGAGAAAAACAAACAATTTAGGGGAAAGAACAAAGATTAAATTGATGATCTTCTAAATATGAAAGGTTAAATTTATTAAACTGTTTTGAATCAGGACTAAATTAATAGAACATATAAATTTTGAAGACTAAAATTATTATTATATCAGATCATACACGTATACTATATATTTTTGCCCTATCATCATTTTTTTTTTGAAATTTGAAACAGAGTAAAATGCCTATGTATATTACGTATCAGCGAGGGATAGGGAGAATCAGAAAATTTATTTGGCCACATTAATAATAAAAGGAATGCGTTTGGAATTGACAAAGAATCCCATTTTAAGAGCCCATGCAATTCAAGAAAGAATCAACTTTTTCTTTCCCGTCTCTTTTTTAAACACAACAATCATTTATAAATGAATCCTCTGGGTTCAATGGAGATCACTGCAACTTCGTCGTCTTCTTCATTGTCTGCAACTGCAATCCCGCAGCAATCCCTATGGCTTCAAACTACTCTATCAGGTCAGCAAATTTCATGCATATACTCTTTTTTTTTTTTGTGGTGCAATGATAACAGAAGCTAGGTCTATATATGTGCATAAGCTTAATCAAATAGAGATATAATTAAAACACCCAAAAGTACAGTTTTTTAATCCATAATTCACATTTGCAGGTTGTGCATCAATGTCCGTATTCATCTAGTTAGCCTGGTAAAATAATCTGAATCCGACGATTCTGACAGTTTTGGTTGGGATTTTTTTTGAAAATCGTGTTTGGCATGGGAAAGTTTTCAATTAAAAAATTTGGATTCGAATTTGGTTGGTTTTAGATCAAACTGTGCCAAGAAATTTAGTAAAATACACTTAAAAAATCCATCTTTCAATTTCGAATTTGGGAAAATTTTGTTCTTTGTTTTGTTTAATGTCAGGTTTAAATATTAAAATTTTAAATAAAAGCGAGTACGAAAGGGGATTGGAAAAGCAAAGAATGTGCCACCCTGCCTGTGCTGTGCCCATTCTTGTAGTACTTCACTCCCACCCGCAAAATATTGTCTGCTAGCTGAAAGCTTTATGTTTGTTGCACGAAAGTCTATCTGAGAGTCCATCACGGACGCTCAAAATTTCATAATTGTTGCATACAATTCATTACGGTTTATGTTTAGGGTTAATGACCGCTCTTCCTAACAATATGATCTCCAAAATTCAAACCTGAATTTCTCGTTGTGAATGCAATGTGCCTTGTCATTGCATCTGATATTTGTTTGCTCGAAATTTCATCATATAATATTGGGGAGTTGCATTCAAATCCTCAAACTCTATGCATATGTGGCTTGCTTTCCTTATTTGATCTCCTTTTCCCCACTGTTTTGCAGAATTGGACATGAAGATGAAAGCCATGATGACCCTTCTTCAGGAATCTGATGAATCTAAACCTTCATGCCAAAAGGCTGATGTTTCTAACGATTGGAAAGAAAAACTTGTAAAAATGTTGGCAGAGTTAAACGGATCATACTATTCTTTAGCTCATAAGTATGATCAGTTGAGGTCGAAATCTCAAAATTTCCCTCAGTCTGGGTCTTCATCATTGTCCTCTAACTCAACAGAAATCCAACAGGATATCGATCAAAGAAGGGCCAAGCAAGCCTCTAATGATCCTACATGTGAAGTGTCCGATACTTGCCACGAATCTGTCGATGATTCGAATTATGAACATTATAGATCTGACTTTGAACATCTGAACAAGTTAGCAGATGATCTGGTATTAACAGAACAATGCAACATGGCTTTCATGAGAAAACCTGAAGAAAAAATTAACCAAGGATTTTCGGATGAAGAGGAAGTTGCTGAGTTTCAAAAGGGTAGTTTTGAAAAGGTGAATTCGTGGTTTCAAGTTACAAAGCTTATGGAGGAGACTATGCGGCAGCAAGCAGAACTATTAAGAAGGAATGAGGAGAAGAGAGAAACAATCAATCGGTTACGGCGGAAACTCGAGCACTTAAAGAATGAAAACAAGATCCTGCACCTGCAGAAATGCCTCTATTGCTCAAACATTGGTATAAAGCGCAATCATTCTCAGACATCAAGATCAACAGGACTATTTCTAGGCAGATTTTTCAACGGAGGTTGTTCATAGTTTTTTTTTTCTTTTTCAATTCCGTCGATCTTTTGTTAGCATCGGTACATTGGTAACTCGAAAAATGATATTTAAGTTGTCTGGAATTTCTTCTATAGATTCAATAATCAATCGACCAAGCATTTAAATCAGCCGAACTCACACAATTAGAAGGTGATGTATATCCCTTCAATAACTAATGGGAAAACCAGTTTATATCAATGCTTAAAGCAATGCCTTGCAGCTGGAAACATGCATGCCTCTGGCAGTCAAGATGTTTTTAGTAATTGGGATCTCATGTGCAACAACATATTCTTTTAGGGAAATAAAAATTCTTACTTGATTCTTAGAAGAAACTTGACATGTATGACAGTAAATTTGAATGTTTAATTTCAAGAACAAACCTATTTCCTCCCCATCCAGACCTAGGTAGGAAGAAAACCATTAAGTTTTCCTTACATCATAATGAGCACACCTCTGAATCAAACAAGAAGTTAAGCCCCCAAACCACTACTAGGCCATGAAAAGCTCTCCGCCTGCACATTTAACAGCCAAAGCAAAATGGCACATGACAGATTAATACTTCTCTGGAGAATTTGGAGGATGCAAGTTCAACAAAAGGCAAAGAATCAAGAAAAGTACCTCACTGATGGAAAATTGGATGATGCAGTGTAGAGAAAAGGGGAGCAAAAGGAAAAACCAATCTAGTCCCCATACAATTACCAGGAAAAGGCCGTATTCTCTCAGAAGTGCTGCTTCTTTTAATCTTGCTCCCAAAGTTTAAAACTTTACTGGCCTGATCCTTGGGAATCATCCCTGGGAGAGGTTTGTTGCTGGTGCTGCTGATGCATCTGACTCAAAGCTTGAGGATTTAGCACCCCAATGTGACCATCTTGAGACAATCCAAGTTCCAAACCAGGTAGCTGCTGGTTAGCTGCACCCAAGATTGAGGTGAAACTCATCTGACCCTTGTTTGTACCTGGCAAGTCAAAACTTAAACCAGGAAACCCAAGCTTTTGCAGATAGTTAAACTTTCAGTGCCTAAGTTTATTGTAGATGGACCAGACGATGACTGAAAAGCATAACCACTGACCGGGGACCATAACCCTATACCCACATGGTGGGGTCTCCCCAAATTTCCACCCACCATTGCCTAGTTGGTCCTACTGAACCCCCCCTAAATCTTCAATCCTTTGGTGCAACCCTGCTGATAGAGACGCCCCTTGCTGCGAAACTAAGCCTCCGGCAGCAGCTAAAGATTTGATCTGTTGCATCATCAATGGAGAAACGAGATCTTCAAAATTTGATCCGTTACATCATCAACGGTGAAGCAAGATATGGAAGAAATGTTTGGATCAGTTGCACCCTCAATAGTGAATCAAGATCTTTAAAATGTTAGATCAGCTACACCACCGGCAGAGAGACAAGACCTACAAAATGAGAAAACATTAATTAATTGTTTAAAAATTTTGTCGATAATGTACTCTATTTGGAGGTTCTAGTTCTTTTGTATATTCGGTCTCTCTTAGGACTGAAAATCGACCATCATGTCATTACCCCCGTATTGAGGATGTTCGGTCTCTTCTTCGAACCTGTTTGTATGTACAAGTAAAAATTAGTGTATCTTCAATGCATGAGTCTATTCTAAATGTGTGGTGACTTTGACATATGTACTAAATCTAAATGCAGAATGGTTTTCAATGTGTGCTGAAAAATGATTTACAAAATGAATGCAACTAAATGTATGAATGCGACATTTTTTCTGGCCCTCAACGGGATGCCCCTAGCTTTCCACTGGTCCTTCTGGGCAATTGATTTTGTACACGAGGATGCCCTAGTCTCACTTAGGTTCAATCATCTTCCTTGAAGTCAATCTCTTTAGGAGAATGCCCCCAAAATGCCCATGTAGAAAATTACTCGAAAATTTTAACATAATACCCCCATATTTGGTTCTTAACATCATAAGTCATTTTCCATCATTTTTTCAGCTTCTGGTTGTGTAGGAGTGCGATCAAAATATTTTTCTGAACAAAATGTATATTTCATTGAAACTTGTAGTTTTTGGCCCTTACAAAAGATTCCCACTACCTTTGGGCTTAGGATAGCGAGACTGGTCCAAAAAGTATTGATTTGAAAGAGGTAAAAACTACAAGGGACCTATTGGTTATGTTTAAAATAATTTGATGACTAGCTTGGCTAAAAGGTGTCATAACATGGTATGCCCCCACATCTGATCATCGAGAATCTTAATTGAGACCTTCATGCTTTGGTAAGGGATTCCCGATAGTAGATGGTCCTGCAGGGTTTTCAATGCTTACAACACTGAGCTTGATGTACCTCTCTATTAGCCTCTTAAAGCCCCAACAATTCTCAATTAAGTGGCCAACTTGTCCCGCGTGATAATCACATCTTGCGCTGGGATCATACCATTTCAGGAATAAAGGTTGTACTCGGGTCTGGTGTAGAGGTGTCACTACGTGAGCATTGAGCAACTCTTTGCACAAATTCCCGCACAAAATTGGCAGTGGAGTAAACCAAATCTTCTCAGTGTTCTTTTTTTGATTCAGATCCTGACTTGAAGAACCTTGAGCATTTGGCACGGCCTTAGGTTGCACAACTGTGATAGGCTTAGAATAATTGGCATTATAAACTCCCGAAGAGTTTACTTCATGGTCATTCTTTGCATGGTAGGGCTTTTTATGGGACGAACTACCTTCATCATCGATTTTGCCAGTCTTGACAGCATTCTCAATGAGCTCACCGGATAACACGAGGTCGGCAAAGTTGGTAGTCGCGTTGCCTATCAAGCGACCTAAGATCGAACCCTCCAAAGTTTGTACAAATGTGACCACCGTCTCTCTTTCACTGAGCGGGGGTTGAACTTGAGCCGCCACATCTCTCCAACGTTGGGCATACTGTCTGAAGCTTTCATTTGACTTTTGTTTCATTTGTTGTAGGGTCCAACAATTTGGCACCATGTCATTGACATGTCGGTACTGATCTAGGAAAGCTTTGGCCAAGTCATTCCATGACTTAATCTGATGTCGGCGCGACTGATTATACCATCTTGTGACAGATCCTGAGAGACTGTCTTGGAAACAATGAATTAGCAACTTGTCATCTCTTCCGTATCCCGTCATCCTTCGGCAGAACATGGTGAAATGTGTACGGGTGTAGTGATATCCCTTTCTTTTTTGCTAAAAAAACGAGTTTCTATGTTTTGGAGTCTTTCGGGCATTTAAAAACATGCATTCCGTGGGGTTTTAGAAAAACCATACTTTATTAAAAATGGAGTCGCCACCGGCCACTGGGGTAGGCCAGACACCATAAAATTAGAGATTTTTAAAAATGTTGGGTTCGAAAATCGGTTAGGATGGGAAGGATTAGCAACCCACACCTCCCAAAATTGGTACTTTTATAATTATCGCTTTATTAATATTAAATTTTCCAGATTAAAGTGACGATTAAATTAAAATTTGGTTATAAGTGCGAGTAAATTTTAAGGACCCCGTTATTCGAGAGTAAACCGATAAACCACCATCACTGCGCTTGATACTGGCCACGTTTACGCTCGAATAAAAGGGTACCACATTGGCAAAATATATATCCGTTATGCAAACTTAAAATATGGCAAATATAAATAAATACGATAAAAATATAAATAAATATTAACATAATAAAATACTAATCTAGCATAAATAAAATACTAATCTAAAACATACATACATAAATATTAATAAAAACAAATCTAACATAAATAAAATACTAAACTAAAACATAAATAAAAACAAATCTAACATAAATAAAATATTAATCTAAAGCATAAATAAATATACAAACTAAAAAATAATAATACAATTTTAAATTAACTAATACTTCATTAAATTATAAAAGTTACAACACAAATAAAAAGGGAAGAAAATATACCTAATTAGGAGCTCGAATGACGAACCCCGACTGAACCCCACCAAGATCCAAAAATTAACTAGATCAGATCCAAAATAAGACTCCGATCGAATGTTGGATCGAACCAACCGGGGTCGAGGGCACTGTCCCCAACCCCGGCCAGCCTTGCGGCCGACCTAGCTCCCAATTGGGGAGCCAATTTTCTTGCCAATTTCATGGCAATTTGGTGTGATTTTGTAGCAGCCTTCCCCCTGCCTTTATATAGGCAAAAGGGGTGGGTGGGGGTGACGTGGAGATTTATTCTCCACGAAAAAATTCCATTTTTTTGCTTTTTAATTTTTTAATTATTTTTTTACTTTTTATATTTTATTTTTACTATTATTTTTTTATTTTTTCATTAATTTTATATTAATAATATTACTATTAAAATAATACTAAAACTCGGACAAAAATGAGTGATTACAGTTGCCCCCTCTTTGCTTGTTCTTATGAAATGAGAATAAAGCAAAGATCAAAAGCACTCATTTTTGTCCTACTTCCTTGTTTGTTGCTTCGGAGTCACGTGTTCTTCTGGAACCCTCCGATTCTCCTTAGCTGAATCTTCAGGCTCGTAAGTTCTTCCTATATAGAACTTCATCACCTTCCGGTCTTGGAACTACAGGTCATTCCTATATAGAACCTTTGATTCTGACGTCTTGAGTTAGGAGTCCCTCATATATAGGATTTTCCACTCTGAGACGACAAAGCTTGGAGTCCTTCCTATATAGAACTCTTCGCCTTCAACACGGTATGTTTTTCCTATTAAAAACCTTCCGCGTCACGGATGGATTCTTCTGACTGTGAGTTTTTCCTATATAGAACTGTTAGCCTTCAAACCCTGGAGCAGCCAGTCCTTCCTATATAGAACTTTTAGCTTCTGAAGTCTCGGAGTTACGGGCTCTTCCTATATAGAACCTTTCACAGCGATGGATCGAAAATATATGCCCTTCCTATATATGACCTTTATCTCTAAATGAGGGATTCACGCTAAACTAGTTACCAATCTTTCTGGACTCACCCTACTATGGCTACCGAATTCTTTCTTCAAATTTGGGGATTCACACCGAAAATGACTACATGTCTTTCTGGACTCACGCTACTATGCTACTAAACTTTTTAGACTCACGCTACTGAGGCTACCGATCTTTCTGGACTCACGCTACTAAGGCTACCGATCTTTCTAGACTCACGCTACTAAGGATGTCGATCTTTTTGGACTCACGCTACTAAGGCTGTCGATCTTTTTGGACTCACGCTACTAAGGCTGCCAATCTTTCTGGACTCACGCTACTAAGGCTACCGATCTTTCTAGACTCACGCTACTAAGGTTGCCGCATCATGCCCGAAGAACTTATTGATGGCCCGAAGGACTTATCACCATGCTCGAAAGACTTACTAGTGGCTCGAAGGTCTTATCATCATGCCCGAAGGTCTTACTAATAACCCGAAGGACTTAATATTCGGCTTTACGCTACTTTGGCTATCGTCATCTGGCCTCACGTTACAATGGCTGCCAACATCTGGCCTTACGCTACTATTGCTGCCGCATCATGCCCGAGGGACTTATTAATGGCTCGAAGAACTTATCACCATACTCGAAAGGCTTACTAGTGGCCCGAAGGTCTTACTGATGCCCCGAAAGACATAATATCCAGCTTTACGCTACTTTGGCTACCGTCATCTGGCCTCAGACTACTATGGCTGTCGTTATCTTTCTTTCTTTAATAAAATATACTTCTTCAAACTTTTTGACCATTCTTTAAATACCTGTCTAAAACAAGCAAAATTGGCATGCATCTATCTATATGATGCATTCAATGTAATGTTTTCTTTTTCTTTTTCTTATTATTCTTCTTCTTCTTCTCTTTTTTTTCTCATTTCTTTCTTTCTTTCTTCTTTTTTTCTTTTTTTCTTTATTTTCTCATTTCTCTCTCTTTTTTTCTTCTCTCACTCTTTTTTCTCTCCCTTTTTTCTTTTCTCTTCTTTTTTTACTTTCAATCTTTTTTGTTCTAAAGTTTTACACCCTGAAAGGTCGTTCCTCAGATTTCTTCATCTCTTTACTTCTTCATTGTATGCTCTTAAATCCTCATTTGATTAATCACTTCGAATCTGAATTAATATGCTTTCAAATCTTTCGTGTGGAAGGCTTTCTTGTCTCCAGGGTTATCACTTGTCTTCAGAAATGATCTTCTGGTCTTTATATTATTCTTATAAGAACCATTGTCATCTTCTTCACTTGGTGTTGCCCCATTCAATCACGGGTTCCACTGCTTCGAACTTCCTGACCCATCATACAGAGCCTTGATCTATTTCTAATCACTAGGGTGAGCAAAAATATTTCCATCCCCTAAGCTCATCCTTGATCTTCTCGTAGTATTTCGACGATAACTAACTCTCGGTCCCTATGCTTTAAATCTCATCATTATTTATTTTTAAAGTAATGCAAAAGGCAATTTACTTGTGTATATTTCAATACAAAAAAATAACGATTGTTTGAAAAGATAACAATCATTTTGAAAATCACAACTTGGAGGGAATATCAAACGTTTTAAAAACATTGTTTGGAACAAATGGTAAACATCTTTTTTCTTTTTTTTAAAGGTCAAACATTTTTGAAAATTAATGTTTGGAGAATGGTAAACAAAATTCGAAGTATATTGCTAAACATTTTAAAAACTAATGTTTGGGGGAAATGGTAAACATCAAAACTCTGGGAGAAAATGTCAAACCTTTTAAAACATGTTTGCCCCCAAAATATCAAACACCATAGCACATCTGCTTCATATTGCCAGAGATCAACTCTAATGAAGCGTATATTTAGAAGATCTTGACTATTGTGGAGATATACGGAAATGTATAATTTCTTTTAGTCTATTAGGCTTTCAAGAGGCACAATCCCATACCTAATTTCTAACCCATTTAAGGTGGCTCGCTTAATCTCACTAACTCACCATGCCTTATTCTTCCCTCATTTGGGTGTCGATCAAGCACTTCGAAGTTTGACGTTCCTTGAAGCAAGATTAACCCTTATAGGCGGAATGAAATATGAAGACATTCTTATTCAACTTGGATATCTATGGATGATCAGAATGGTCTTTGGAGGCTTGTAATGTAGGCCTTTGGTTCATGGTTAGACGAAGCCGTATCTCTGTGCTTGTATGATCCGAATATGCTCACATGAAGTATTCTTCTTCTTTTTTCCTTCTTTTTTTTGGGATCACTCTAGACTGCCCGTTTTCGGGCTTTCACCCTAGAGTTCATTTCCTCACTCTTTTTATTTTGATCCGCCTTGCATTCTGGCTGTGTATTAATGCTTGTTTTTCGTAAAAAATAGTTGATCCTCCAAAGTTCCTTGAATGAAGGATTATGTACATTTCTGGGAATTCTTGTGATTGGTATGCCCAGATGAAATGCTTCTCTCTTTTTTTTCTTTTCTTTTCTCTTTTTTTATTTGGATTGCTTTAGACTGCCTACCTTTGGGTTTTCACCCTAGATTCTGTATCTTCAGATCAGTGTATTTTGGTTGGATATTGATGCCAACATGCTCAGGCGTACTACTCTTTCCTCTTCATTTTCGGGATCACTCTAGACTGCCCATTTTTGGGTTTTCACCATAAAGGTCATTTTCCTTTTCGAAATTGACAATCTTCGGGCCGACTTGTCTTTACTTGGCTTCAATTCAAGCTTCTATACAAATCTTCAAAATTATGGATTCTTTATGTATCTCTTGCTCATTTCTTACAGTTGAAGTCTTGATCTTGTATTGTTTTATCTGTGTGTGAAGTATATACAATATTTTCCTTTTGTCTTTTTTCTTTTTTTTCTTTTTTCTCTTTTTCTTTTTCTTTTTTCTTTTCTTTCTTCTTTTTCTTTTTTTTTCTCTTCTAAGGGAATTCAACTCATCACAATCCTTTGTTTCGAGGATAATGATGGAGCATACAACAGAACCCCGAGTTACCCGGCATAGTCATGATTTGAATATATCACTTATGTAGCTACTCTACTTTTGACTTAAAAGATAGATGGAGCATACAACCACCTTCTGAGCTTTTCGCTACAGCGGAGTGCCCCAGAAAATTCTACACATTTCTCTCTTTTTAAACACTCTTATCTAGGAATACATTTTAGTAAACCCAAACAGTGGAGTGTAATCTCTCTTTTTCTTTCTTTTTTTTTGTTTTTTAGTTTCTTTCTTTCTTTTTTCTTTCTTTTATCTCTTTTTTTAGATTGCCCATTTTAGGTTTTCAGCCTAGAGTCTCTTTTCTCTTGTTTGAATATGTGGATGTATTCTCGAATCAAACTGTATCTATACCGGACATTGGCGCTTGTTCCCGCTTGACCGTAATCAATTCTGCCCAGCTCTTCTAAACTGGTGCCTATCGAACGATAGGGTCTTCATGTATCTTCTTCTTACACTACTTAACTTAGTGTACTCGCTCGTGATTGCTTCGGCCTTCTAATTGCCATTTCTTATGTTGCTTGGTTTACTTTCTGAGCATAAACTTGTCTTCTTCCATTTCCTTCTGGTAGTTCTATGGCCTTCATGTCCAATCTATCTGGTTTCATCTCTTTTTTTTAGTAAAGTGAAAGAATATCATTCGTCCTCCTATTCATAGATATTTTGAGAAAGCCTTCAGGGGGTAAAGGTTTAGGGTTAACTATGGATTCAAGGATCTTAAACGACAAGTGCTTGAGAAGGAAAATTCCTAAAATGGGAACTGCCCGTTGTCTAAACACTCGCTTTGTTCCTTTGTTGGCCTAAGTGGATTAATGGATACTCACATTTACAAAATCCTCACAACTTTCAATTTCTTCTAAATATAAGCAACTTAGAGTTGATTTCTGAATTTGAACCACATGTATTCTTGCATTTGAGATTCAAGGACTTGATATAGAAATGATATATACATATGTTCATTCAAAAAAAGTATATGTATGGAAAATCAAAAACTACCTCATAACAATGAATGAAATGTTTAAAGAATCAAAAAATACTTTCTAAATGGAAATGTGATTTGTTATTCTGACAAACAATGAGTTTTTTTAGAATTTCTTTGTGAAATGATCAGAAAATCGTAGGGACCTTCGGACTATCTCCAAGGTACTGACTCATTTCGGCCCTTTCAAGGTAGTATAGGCTTGTGCCACTTTTCTTGTTTTTCTACCGCTGGATCAACTCTTCCGTCAACCAGCTTCTTGATTTCTTCAATTAACAACCCTAAATTTCTTGGTGTCATGCCCCGACGCCTTAATGTAGAACTCACATGTATTGTATGGATCAAAACTGTAGGCAGATGAGCTGGGCGTAATCGTTATCGTCCTGGAGGTAAGGTACTAACCCTTGACCAGATGAGGCCATATGTCCGAGATGGAATACTCTGAATATCTCTAAATATGTACTTATTCGAGGAATTTTTCTCGGTGATTTTGGACGAATCTACTTGTCTTCTTCTCTTACGATCACGAGAACCTTAAAAGTGGTACCCATTTATCTCTTTATTTTCTTCTGCTCCTAGGCATGTATGGTTCGTTGAATTAAGACTGAATTTTTCTTCCTAGATCATGTATTCTATTAAAGTCATCATATTTGCCCCTCAATTTCCCGAGCAGCTTATCAAAGAGGAAATACGGAAGATGGCTTTAGACATGGAAGTCACTTTCCTCTTTAGCAATGGGAGGCTGCACTTGGGCGGCTAACCTCCGCCTTCTCAAAGCACATTCCTTGAAACTCTCATCAGGTCTCATCCTCGTACCCTGGAGATACTGACGACTTGGTGCTTGGCCCAAAAAGGCATCGGCTAAGTCTCCCCACGACTGAACTTGGTCTCTACTCAAACAGTTATATCATATCATGGTGGGTCCTGCTAGGCTGTCGTAGAAGCAGTGGAACAATAATTTTTCATTCTTAATGCAGCCCTTCATCTTTTTACAAAACACGGTCGGGTGAATTTTGGGGCATCTTGCTCCGTCATCATACGCAAATCTGGAAATCTTTGAAATTCGGAGGAACGACCAAATTAGGGTTCAAACAGGGTTTTCTTGCATCGAATGCATCAAACTTCTTCTCTTTTTTTTCTCGAGCTTATCTTCTAACTGCTCGAATCTTTATTTTTGAGTGTGTTCAATTCTTTTATTCACGATAAAACTCTATTGGTCTTTGGATTACTCCCCAAAAAATTTATACAAGGTATGATAATGTTATCTAAAATATGCCATGATTGTACAATGTGATGCAATGCAATGCATGAATGCAAATACGGTGTTGATTCTCGAACAGTCCTTAAAAGACTTTCGTTTAATAGAAAAATGTCTAGTTGCAAGAAACTAATAATTAATTACAGGTAACAGTTAGCTTTCTTCTGGAGATCTTGACTTCGGGAAGCAAAGCTCGTGCTCCACGTCTCGACGTCATCTCAGGGTGATGGGTGACCTCATCTTCTCCTCTTGTGCTACTCCGTAGACTTGTGACATCATGATCTTCATGTTTTGGCTTCTAAAAAACATTGACAAGTGTAGGCATAATGCAGACAAGAGTTTCTTCTTCGGTTGATCTGGGTGCAAACAAACCGATCTTCGAATAATGCGTCTAAATAGGGTTGGATCCTAGCGGTCCTAAGGGGAATACTTTAAAACTTTTGGGGTTTAAATTAAAATTCTCAAGGATCATTTGGTTTAAAATTTTCTTTTTTTTATGAAAATGTAAAAGTTTAATTGGAACTTCAAAAAAGAAACTTTTAAGGTTTTTGAAAATTAGAAGAAGATAAAGAATTTTGAAACACAATAATTTTTTTAATTTTTTTTTAGGAAGTTAAATCAAATTCTTTGAAATTTTTACAAAGGGTTAAATGTGAATATTTTAAAATTAGTGTTATATAGTCTCCATTGGATCCTCTGCGCCGCACGTGCCTTACGATTGAACCATTTTCTTTCTCGATTGGTTTTTGCTCGATCCAACTGGATACTGTAGTATTATTGTTTCCAGTGAAGCAGACTTATTTTCTATTTTGAATGCCTTTTAAATGAATTGTTCTTGAATCAACACCATGATATGATATGAAATGAATGTAAATAAATGCATTGATTCCGCTGGTAATCACCCTTTCGAACAACTTTTATAAGAATTAAAGGGTCCAGATTCTTGAGCTAGAAAAGAAGACTTCTACATATATGCCCCTCTACATGTTTTTGGGTCGCACTCAAGGAAATGAAAGTCTCGGTTAAAATCGCTGGCACCGGGTTCACCTTCTGCTTCATGCGTTCAAATAGACCCAAGATTGCTACGTCGATGTTTCTAAGAACCCTCGAGAAAATGATCAAACCCTATATCCCTAAAGAGAACATGTCCATCTCCATTTCCTCATCTGAGTGTGCGGGTATGATGTCCCCGATACACTCCCATGCACAGGCTAGACTGTCTCTTCGATTTTGAATCAAATCGTTGGCTCAATCCTCGCTTATCAAAAGATTTTGAGCTTCAATGGATAGTTCTGATTCCTCGGCAACTTTGCGTAGATCCAATATTTTTGTACATCCTTCTGGTTGAGCAAGGCTTTATATTCCTCTAACGTGGTCATCATGTCTTGGTCGTTAAAGGTAAAGCAGCAAAAAGCGGGATTCCAAAACTGGAAAATGGCTCAGAGTAAAGGCTGATTGACTCGAACACACATTAGTTGGGCTATGTCGTCCTAACTGTCAAAAAACAAGTCATGTATACTTCGGTCCCATCTTTCCTAAATCTCTTTAAGCTCTTACAGATCATTCGTGTGTATACTTTGGCACTACACGCTTGCTCGGTAAACTATTACCTCGAACCCGTTGATTAACCTCTGACCAATGTCGCACGGCTAGGTGATGTCGTTCTCCTTAAGATACATTTTTACCATGATGAAAGATTTTCTGATCGGGCAAACCACTTGAATCAACACCTTTATGTAATGTAGATGCAGTGATAATGCAACAAAAGTATGTGTAAAATAAAATAAAAATAAAACACAAAAAGAAATGAGTTAGGACCAGATAAAAAAATAATAAATATATAAATAAAAGGTAAATTTAAATAAAACAAATAAACAGAATAACCTTATATATGTCCGGTCTAAACACTTAGGTTATCCGCATGGCTCTAAAGGGGTAGGTTTTTTATATTCTCTACATGCAGTGTTGGTGCTAAGAGGTGCACGAACTGTCATTGTTGTCCCCTACTAAGGGTAGCAAGGCCCCCGATCATCACCCATTATAGGCTCCTTTCTACCGAGTTTAATTTAGGGGGACCCATTCGTTTATGCCTCTACGAAGGAACGACATCCTTACGAAAGCATAAGGTACTCGAGCCCCGAAGGTACTTGCTAGGCCTACACGGAGGAACGATATCCTCATGAAAGCATTATCGTTTTCCCCCAACTTAAAAAGAACGGGTTTATATGCCAAATTTTAAATGCGTTAAAATAAACACGCAATTAAAACCAAATGTTAATTTAATAGTCACTTTAATCCGGAACTTCTAATATTACTAAAGCGGTAATTATTTGAAAAATCTTGACTCTCTTTTTGTTTTTGTAAAACAAATAATTGTCCCCAACGGAGTAGCCATCTGTAGCGATATCCCTTTGTTTTTCGCTAAAAAAACGGGTTTCTGTGTTTTGGAGTCTTTCAGGCATTTAAAAATATGTATTCCGTGGGGTTTTAGAAAAATCACACTTTATTAAAAATGGAGTCGCCACCGACCACTGGGGTAGGCCGGACACCATAAAACCAGAGATTTTTAAAAATGTTGGGTTCGAAAGTCAGTTACGGATAGGGAAGGATTAGCACCCCCACACCGCCAAAAATTGATACTTTAATAATTAGTGCTTTATTAATATTAATTTTTTCGGATTAAAGTGACGATTAAACTAAAATTTGGTTATAAGTGTGATTAAATTTTAAGGACCCCGTTATTCGAGAGTAAACCGATAAACCACCATCACTGTGCTTGATACTGGCCACGTTTATGCTCAAATAAAAGGGTACCGCATTGACAAAATATATATCCGTTATGCAAACTTAAAACATGGTCAATTATAAATAAATACGATAAAAATATAAATAAATATTAACATAATAAAATACTAATCTAACATAAATAAAATACTAATCTAAAACATACATACATAAATATTAGTAAAAACAAATCTAACATAAATAAAATACTAATCTAAAACATAAATAAATATTAATCTAATAAAAACAAATCTAACACAAATAAAATATTAATCTAAAACATAAATAAATATACAAACTAAAAAATAAGAATACAATTTTAAATTAACTAATACTTCATTATATTATAAAAATTACAACACAAATAAAAAAGGAAGAAAATATACCTAATTAGGAGCTCGAGTGACGAACCCCGACTGAACCCCACCGAGATCTACCACGACCTCTAAAAAAATTAACTAGATCGGATCCAAAATAGAAACCCGATCGAATGTTGGATCGAATCAACTAGGGCCGAGGGCACTGCCCCCAACTCCCAATTGGGGAGCCAATTTTCTTGCCAATTTCATGGCAATTTGGCGTGATTTTGTGGCAGCCCTCCCCCTGCCTTTATATAGGCAAAAGAGGTGGGCGGGGTGACGTGGAGATTTAATCTCCACGAAAAATTCCTTTTTTTTGCTTTTTAATTTTTAATTAATTTATTTTTACTTTTTATATTTTATTTTTACTTTTTATATTTTATTTTTTTATTAATTTTATATTAATAATATTACTATTAAAATAATACTAATAATACTAAAACCCGAACAAAAATGAGTGATTACTACAGGGATAGCTCATTCCGTCATATTTCTCGAACTCTGGGATCTTGAATTTTGGAGGTAATACCAAATCTGGGACAAGACTGAGTTCACTGGCGTCGAATCCACTGAAGGTATCATCTATCTCCATGGCTTGCATTTTTTTCTTCGAGTCGTTTGCAACGCTCCTCGATCTCTTTCGACGGCTCATTTCTTGATTTGTTAGATTCAATCAATTGATCCATCTCGGAGACAAAATTTTCAGCCTGAGTGCCCCCTAGCTTAGCTTCTGATGCAGCGGGCAAATTTGCCGGGATAGGGGCACTGGCCTGTAGTGGTTGAGATTTTTCCATAGAAATTACCACTCGAAGGTTGGTTTGATTTTTAGCTTGAATAGGGGTGAACCCTGGAGGATATATAAGATCTTCATTTTCCTCACCGGGACCTACCTCAAGGCCAATAACAGAGGCCTCTCCTTGTTCAAGAAACTTGCATCCGAGCATCTGTGCCAATTTCACCAGTATGTCCTGTTGAGATTTCGCGAATTAATCCCTTATCTCTTGCTGAGCTTTGGCTAATTGGTCCTCTAGTTTTTGGGTTAGATCTGCCTGCAAAGTCTTCTGGTTCTGTTCAATCATATCCAATCTGTCTTCATTTGCCATCTTTGTCTTACTTCTTATTCTGTATGGATGTTGAATCCATTGATCTTTCGTCTTTCCCAGTATTGATGTCACAGGGCATCTTGGGAATCAGTCTCAAAATGAATGCATGTAAAAAAACAAAGTATATGCCCTATATGCGAATGCACCAATGCTAAAATCAAAATGTCATGCTATGCAATGCAGTGAATGCCAAAATGAACAGATATGATGTGATCACAAAAATAGGTCAATTTGAAATTAAAATAATCAAATAAATAAATTAAAGTAAATATGGTAAAAATGAAAGATTTCTGCTCGATCAAACCACTTGTACCAACGTCTTTATGTCATGCAATGCTAATGCAACCAAAGTATGTGTAAAACAAAAAAGAAATGAGTTAGTACCGAATTGGGGAAGGATTAGCACCCCCACATCGCCCAAAATTGGTACTTTAATAATTACCGATTTATTAATATTAAACTTTCCGGATTAAAGTGACAATTAAATTAAAATTTGATTATAAGTGCGAGTAAATTTTAAGGACCACGTTATTCGAGAGTAAACTGATAAACCACCATCACTGCGATTGATACTGGCCACGTTTACGCTCAAATAAAAGGGTACCGTATTGAAAAAATATATATCCGAAATGCAACTTAAAACATGACAAACATAAATACAATGCGATAAAAAATATAAACAAATGCTAACATAATAAATATTAATCTAATATAAATAAAATGCTAATCTAAACCATTTATAAATATTAATCTTACTTAAAAATATAATAATTAAGGTAAAATATTTAATACTCATACCTAAAAAAATATCCAGATATATTTAAAGTCAATAGTTTATATATGTTATTATTATTATTTTTTTTTTAAAAAAGGAATTTATTTATATTATATATATAGTGATTAAATAGAATATTATACATATTTTTACAAATATATCTAAAATTATATACATAATAAAAAAAGAGTTATTATACGAAAAAAATACGTAACATTAATATAAACACTTATATAAACACATATCTTATATATATGTACATAATAATAATAATAATAATAATAATAATAATAATAATAATAATAATAATAATAATAATAATAATAATGATGATGATGCATGATCCCAACTAAAACATATAAAACATCATGAAATTAAATATTAAGGGTTAAAATGCATGAAAACTAAATTACAAGGCAAGAAAAATAAATAATATAAAATAAGAGTGCTAGAATTAAATTTAAAACAAACAACATAACGAAAATTAAAAGCTGCAAAAAAATCGTAAAAAAGGTGATATTATATGTGCATCAAAACACAAGGACCAAATTCGTGATTACTCCATGACAATAATGAAAACAAAAAGAAATGGAAGGACTACTCGAGTAATTAACCCATAACCCGAAACAGGACATGTTAAAACCAGATGGACCGATATGATAATTTGCCCCTGAACCCAAAACGCGGATCCTCCCCAGTACTCGGGTCAACACGCGGGTCAAGGGTATTGAAACGGTGTCGTTTCAAAGCCGGATCAAAAAATAAGATGGGTCAGTTTTTATTTTGAAACAGATGATAAAAAACCCTAAAATGTCTTCTCCTTCAACCCTCTCTCTCTCGACGGCAACCCCTCATCGCCTTTCAACGCCGCTCACCGGCCAAATGGCCTCGCGGCGGCTGAGGAGTAATGGCAGCAACCTCAAACAGTCAGTAAGCTACTTGAAACCTTTTTTTTATCTTTCGACTTAAGATTTAGAAAACAAAGAAGATTTTGATTTTTTTAAACTTGAAAATCCCGTTTATTTTTATATGATTTTCGATTTGAAGAAAATAGAAGAGGATCTTTCGAAACTTTTGATCTTGAAAATTTTCTTATTGAATCAACACTTATATTTTTTAAAACTCTGATTTTTTCCTAATCTTTCTCCTTTTTTTTGACCTCAAAAAAACCTCCTTTTGATTTACATACAGTCGGTTTTATAAACCGATTTCAACCTTTCAACCTAACAACCCTCATATTTTTTTTATTGATGTAGCTCTGCATCGGTGGGGATATCCAGATTTTGAGGGATTATCTGCCAAGATAAGGGTATGGGCATGGGTATGGTTCGGTAGATTTAGGTTATGGGGTTGGCAGAGGGTTGGTTTGTTATTATTTTTTAGGATTTCTGTTGTTTTGGGGTTTGTGGGTTTAATTTAGGGATAAGGGTTTAATTTGGGGTTAGTTTAGGGATTTGAAGGGGTCACCGGAAGGTGAATAGTGGCGGCAGTAAAGGATGGCGGCGATGGCAGGTTAATTTAGGGTTAGGGTTTTGAAATTAGGGTTTGTTTTTCGGTTCGGGTCGGATCATGGGTTTGGGTTTGTACGGGTAAGTGGGTTATTTGTTTGGACTTGGTTATGGTTTAGTTTGGGTGACCCGGATGAAATGGGTTATTCCACATTAAAATACACTAATTCAATTCAGTCAATAACTTGAATAGTTTGAATTCAACGATGAACAAAATAAATTAGATTAGATTAATTTACAAATGCAAGTGTTCCGTTTACACGCAGTAAACATGAAATTACTCATTTACTCAGCCGTTGGAGTGGGTTGAAAGTTCAACTACTTCCGTCTCTTTTTTTTATTCCTTTATTCTTCATTTTATTGTTACCATGATATGTTTGTAGCGGGAATTAAACTCATTCAACAATGGCAGCTGCTTCATGGAATTCAAGACCAACAAAAACGACAACCATTCGAAAGAAAGTTCACTGCTTTACCAGAACTCACGACATTGAACATAGCCCATGTTGTCATATTTTCCATCCCCCGTCATCATGGCATGGACTATAAGAAAAGAACAAGCATATCACATTTCCAGTTTTCCCCAACAACTTTAATTTGTTCTATAACCAGTTTTCCCGCAATTCTGACATAATTTTCTTTGTTACAGCAAGCAAACCCATATTCTTACAAGGACCAAAGTTTTAGAAGCTCGGCCAAGGCTTAGTCTCCAACTTCCAAGAAGCAGCAGCATTATCATATTCTGAAACCTTGGATTTCTTTTATGGACAAATGATTTTTATACAATACCAAAACAATACATACACAAGCAAACATTTGATCCTTTGTTCTCAATCATATTATATATATTTATGGAATAATCTAGTACATTTTAGGTATTGCAGCGAATCTGACTCATTTCCAAAATTCAAAGGTGATCGGGTAAAGAAACTTTGACCTTGATGCTCTATATATCAGAAAAGTTTTCAATCTTCGGAATGATTACAAGTATATTTAATGGCAATAATTAATCTTCCAGAATCTGAAGCAAGTGGTTAGACAAACAAGCTATCATGGAAATCGTATGCCCCTAAATATGTCCCGCATTATAAATTAAATTTAGGGTTATTGTATATAGAATTTGGGTAGAGTGTAGGGTTTATGCTTTAGAATTTAGGGTTGAGTTCAAAATTTAATTTTTAAGTATTTTTTAGTATAAGGCATAAAATGGGCATACTTAGGGACAAATGATTTTCGTTCAACAAGCTAGTGCTCCATTTAACAAAATCAAGATCAGTCATCTACTTTATCAACTATATTGAACATGTTCCTACAACTTTGGTCCACCCAATTATCCAAGAGTTTGGTTCAAAGTATTGAAAAACAAGGTTTCTTTGTAATTTTGGAGATCCACAACCAATTTAAGATGTATCGTCTACTTTGGTCCATTTCTTTTTAATTTTATCTGACGAAAGATATCTTATAAATATAGACTTAAAGCTCTAAATACGGAATAATATAAGAAATTACTCGGAAATATCGATCATATCAGTTTGATAATAAAACTAAGAATCCAACACTATCCATATGCCGAATACATAAAAATATTTCACTCCATAAATAAATACCACAAGTTTCATGAATTGGAGAAGAAAGTAATGATTCAACCAATTATTCCCAAGCAGTCTGTATCCTTCGAAAGTTTCAAAACAACCTCCCAATCTATCTATTGAGTTTGGTATGTAAAGTGTGGAAATTAGACAACGAATCAATCTCAGCATAACTAATTAATAACTAAGTCACTGCCTTTTTGAACAAATTCATTCATAGGAGGAACTAACATCATCATTATAAACCACCAAATATCATGGCTATGATTTCGTACCATATAATTTCTCTTTTTTTTAAAAAAATGATTTGCAGTCTTTCGCAAAGCATGCGAGCGCCATTAATTAATAAAAGTTGCCATTCAACAACGGAAGCTGCAATTTAGAATTCGACAATGAAACGATGTATATTATAAAAGTTGCGACAAAAGTTACCAAGCAGCCCAGTGGCTGGACATACCTTCCTTGTTCCTAGCAGCTTCTTCAACCTGACGCAGCTTTGAGGTGGACAGCTCAGCTACTCAGGTATGGAGCGAGAGAGGGGCTAGAGGGGGTAACCAACTATGTGGCACTGCTATGAATACAAATACGGGTACGAATACAAAAACGGGGACGAGAAACGGTAATTTCTAAAATTAAAGGGTATGGGTACGTTAAAGGTACGGGAAATATAAAATAAATTTTATATTCTAAAAATGTAAAACAAAAATTCATAAATAAAATTATGTCACACATACTTATATACTTATAGTTAATCATGTGAGCAAGAGAAAGTCGAAAGAAACAAAAAAAAAACAAAAAAAGTGTACGAGAATAGAAAAATGAGAAAAAAATAAGGAGATAAAATACTGGGAGTACTCAATATGTACCCAATACGAGGATTCATCAGGTATTTGGTACTGTACTAGATTAAAGTACTCGTGCTTCATAGGCGGCCGGGCCCTAAAAATTTAAAGATTGTATATGATTTTGAATGTTTTTTTTAAAATTTTCTATGTTTTTTAAAAAAAATTTATGTACTTTCTATTGAAAATTTATTTTTGTCTCTCTAAAATTTTATAAACTGCGTTTATCCCTACTGCTACTCACCTATAGATTTTCTCGAGAGATGTCGATGATTAACCTATTTATACTCTTAGCTGGTAATTGAATGAAAAGAAAAACTGTTTTTGAAAAAAGTATAAAACAAATTACTGGATAGATTTTTTAAAGTGAAAAAGTAATTGTTGGATAGGATTATAAGAAATTATATGTTCATTAATTTTAATATTTTCATAATGTACGCATATTGTACAGATAAATTGTTCGAATTTAAATATCTTAAGATAATAAATATTTTTATTTTTATTGGGATGACTTAATAAATTTAAATCTTGATATTTTAAAAGTTAATCCCATATGAAAACATATTTTTTTATTTTTTAATAAGGTATGAAAATAGATGAAGAAGAGGTAAAAGTTAATCCATGTGAAAATGTATTTTTCTTTTTTTTTAATAAGGTACGAAAATAGATGAAGAAGAGGGGGGGGGGGGTAGATTTTATATTATATTGAACAGTGCTATCCTTTTATTGAACTTATATAAATAAAGAAACACAGAATATTGAATATTCCTGCACGTACGTACGGAAATTATGATCTTCTAGAGGTAGTCAAAGGCTATATATACAAATTGAAAATATGGAAATTAATAAACCAATATATATATATAATTAATTATTTAAGATTGTGAGGTTTGATATTTGATCATTGAATCTATGCTCTTTCAACAGAACTTATATTAGTCGTCCAATGTTCATTGAATCTCGGAGATGAATAAATTTCCTTATACCTTCTCTACAGAAGAATTCATTTTGCTTTAATTTTTCTATACCATAAGATATCATATTTTTTTTCTATTTTTTAATGAAATATTTGGTGAAAATTTTGAGAAAGCATTGTTATTATTGTGTGCGAATATCAGATATGTATAGAGAAAGAATATAAAGATATTAAGCGACAAATGTCACAGTAAAAAAACAGATGATGTTTATCTTAGAAGATACAGGTTCAAATCGCTATGTCTACAAGTTGTATGTCCATTGTCAAATGTTTAAGAATATATATGAAAAATACTACTTTGTAACCACATTTAGATTATTAAAAAATATATTAAGCGAACTAATAATTAGTTGATTTAATGAACAGAAACGTTAAATTTTTTAAATAATATTCGTAATTTAAATTACGATGCTGTGATTTGTGAATGAAATAGAGGATAGTTCACAAAGCGGACTTTGCCGTATTCAATTTAATTCATGATTTAAAATATTATTTAAATTATATTACGAATTAATCGATCAATAAATTAAATAATAATAATAAAATATTAAGTATAATCACTCATTTTGTCCGGGTTGTGTAATATTATACTATTTTATTGAGTAAAATAAAAGTATGTAAAAAGACAAAGTTGTAAAAAATGTAAAAAAAAAAAATGCGTGGCTTACAAAGGGCCACATCACCCCTTTCTCCCCTCACTTTCCCTATAAAAGGGGAGGGGGCTGCCATTTTGAAGGCATGAAGAGCCGGCCAAGGGCTGGGGGAAAATATGGGGCAGTGCCCCCTAGTACCCCGGTTCGAGAGCAGTGCTTTTCCCGGGGAATTTTTATTCTTCGGGTGATTCGATCTAGTTAATTTTTGGAGGGATCATGATAGATCGTGTTAGGGGATTGTTCGAGTTCGAGCTTCTATGGGGTAAAAGTTTGAGTCTTATCTTTGTATTTTATTTTAATTTAATAATATATCGCTTGTTTATTCGTATGTATTTTAAATTTTTAGCTTGTTTAGTTTATATTAGATTTAATATATGATTTAATTTCTATTTTTTATGCATGATTTTTTGGTATGTAATATTTTTTGATATTAGGTATTGTATTCTAGATTATATATATTTATCATGTAATATAGTTTTGTATTAATTATATTATTATATATAAATACATATATATTATGTTCATATTATATAAAAATGTTTTACCACAAGTATTATATTTTTAATACATATACATGTTATTTTATATTTTTCATCATGATAGTAATTAAATGTGTTAGGAATTAAGGTAATATTCATTTATTTAGGGGGTTCGAGAATTAGTGTCCTAGGCATAAAGGGATGCAACCTTCTCGATACCCCTAAATAAAAGAATACTCTTGTAACACCCTCGACCCGGATGCTACAATTGGGCCACAAACTCGAACCACTCCAATAAAATTTTGACCTGGCTTAGCCCAACCACCATCAAATTCCAAAACCCATTTTATTTCAATCTAATAGAAATATAAATAAATATTTGAAAACATATACAGTGGAGCCCCTTTCAAAAATTACATTATAAAATTTTGACTCGATCATCTGAAAATCCAAATACAATTTCCAATATACAATAGGTTCCTACGAATACATAGCCCAAGGACCTAAATACTGTACTCTAAAGAGACGAGGCGCTGAAATCCTTCCTTGATGGTGCTCCCCCAAGAACAAGCCAAACCTTCTAACCTGCGAACAGAAACAACGATTCCGAACGCTGAGCTAACAAAGCTCAGTGGATACACCGCCACTCAACAATGCTTCATGCAGATCATAAATAAAGCAATGCAAAACCATAACTGCCTAAACACATAGCATCATGAATGTATGATCACGCACACAGCTCATACAAATACCTTATTCATTTACCTATCATCACATAGATAACACCATCAACATTAAGTGAGGTCCGCGTCCACAAAACATCGGAATCCTACACTTGAGTGAGGCTCGCGTCCACATAGCATCAGGATCCTACACTACGAGTAAGGTCCGCGTCCATGAAGCATCGGGATCCTATACTCTGAGTAAGGCTCGTGTCCACTAAGCATCGGGATTCTATACTCAAGGGATGAGGCTCGTGTCCACATAGTATCGGGATCCTACATCCATGCTCGGGATCTCTCATCAAGCATCTTCGAATAAGGCCCGCGTCCACATAGCATCGAGATCCTACATTCGGGAGTCTTCAAGGTGTTGCAGCACACTTTGGGTATCCAAATCCCAACAACATGAGATGACTCGACTATCTAGGGGTCACATCAGCACACAGCAAGGACCCTAGTAACCACACAGCTCTAAACCTCGACACAAGGGTCTTATTGTACACAACTCTAACACCTTTACCATAGGCCTATGGTTTTCTTTTTATTAATTACATCATCTCGCTGAATTGTCTATTCATTAGCGTACTTATAAAGGTACACCTTTTTCGTTCTCATTTTATTATCTTATTACCCGATAAGACTTAACCTTATAGACGCCCCTTCTGCACACATCAAGGGCCTGGACTTCCACACAGCATCCACGATCCACCTAGGATCCCTATGGGTTGCCACCTCACACAGTTACCCAATGTATAATAAGTCATTTAGCCATTTATTTCACATACGGGGTTTAAATATCCATTTCTCAATTTTAATATTCATTTTACACATAAAAGACCCCCCAAGGCCCTTTACCTCAAATTCTCGAACCCCCGAACGCGAACTCAACTTTCTTGGGCATATTTCCAGCGAGTATCGATACTCCTAGTTGGGTATCGAAACTCTACTCTGGGTACTGGTACTCCTCATCAAGTACTGATACTCAACTTACATTCGAAAGGTTTGGACAACTAGCCGTATCGTACGCTCTTACCCCGTATCGGTACGCAGCACCAGTACATGGATCGCTCTGTATCGATCCCAAGTCGTACCGGTATCCTACATACGCGCACCGGTATGCTAAGCCTCTCCTAGGCAAAGTAATAGTGGGTACCGAAATGCCCATTGCGTACCGGTACGCCTAAGCGCTACTAGAATTCTATTTAAGTGAGGGGTACTGATACACTGGAAGGCGTACCGGTACACGCCTCACAACTCGTCTCCCTTATAACAAAGGCGTACCAATACGCCGTATCGGTACGCGAGCCCAGATTTCGAAACCTGGAGCTCGGGATTTCACCAATCCCATATTTAACCCCAATAGTTAAGCCCCAAATTACTTCTACAAGTTATGATGAAGTTATTTAGTGGATTTTTACCAATTTTAAGCCTTACAAACGTTAAGCCATAATTTGCCATTAAAGAGTCAACCAAAACATATCAAGCCATAAACACTCAAATCTTGCACAAAGCCTATTTTTATGAGTTGCAGAAATTCAAAGGAGTTAGTGGTGTACTAACCTCGGATCAAAACTGATGAAGAAGTCTCCAATGACCCAAACCCGTTCTTCCTCTTGAAACCCCTCCAAACATCTTCTTCCACCCAACCAGGTGATTTTTACCTCAAGATGTAGATCTTTGAGTGATGATTAACTTTCTCTCCACAACAATTCTAAGATTTTTCCTTTAAAGAACAATGGTTTCATCTTACTTGATTTTCTTGTAAGGAAATGGGGAAAGGAGATAAATGACAAAAACAATGGAACAAGATGATATCATCCCCTCCCATTTTCTGCAGAAAACAATTAAACAACACAACCCATTGTCTTCCAAATATGCTTTTACCATATTAACCTTCTCAAACATCCATCTAGCCCAAATCCAAACCAACCAAAACAAGCCCAACAACTAAACCAAGCCCACAAAAACTCTCAAGGGCCCAACATCACGGCCCAAGCGCGAAGTCTATGCCTCGGGTCAACCCGATTCTTGGATCCAAAAATCTGGGTCGTTACAACCCTTATCATTTTAGGATGCAATATTTAAGGGGATTGTCTGTTAATTAGAATAGTTGAGAAATCATTTCTCGGGCGTAAAGGGATGTGAATTTCTCGGTTATTCTAAATAACAGAACGTCTCTTTAAATATTTAGAACATTTTTCATGCATTTAAGAATCATATTTAAAATTTTATTCAAATTTGAAATTTCCAAAGTTAAGACTTTAAATATTCGACTAGGTACCAATTTTTGGGCGGTGTGGGGGTGCCCATCCTTCCCCATCTGTAATCGACTCCCAGACCCAAATATTTTTATCTCTGGTTTTATCGGTGTTTGGTCTACCATTTTTCAAATGATCGGTGGCGACTTCATATTTTTAATTTCAAAATCAGGCAGGGTTTTTCAAACACAAAAAAGAAATTTTTTTAAACCTGAATAAAAAAAACGCCAGACGAATTTCGGTGATTATAGCTGGCGACTTCGCTGGGGACTTTTTAATAAAAGAGAGTCAAGCCACAAGTCGAATATTTTTAGTCTTAGTGTTGGAAATTTACGAATTTGATTTTAATTTAAAATATGTTTCTGTCTTTAGTTAATAGGACATACATTTTATTTTCTGTAAATATATCTATTTTATTTTCTGCAAATATATTTGTTTTATTTTTACTGCTTAGTATAGGTGAATATAAACATAGGGTGTCAAAAGGTTTGAGAGTTTCTCCTTACACATCGTGCACGTGCATTTCATTCCATGAGCTTTCTACTCGAGCTCCATCTATTTTAAGTGAAAGTGTGATACCGTCTTCGTGTGGGTTACCACCGTATAGGTTGGTGAATCGCTTTCGGGATATATTTCTTATGCTTTCGTGTGGGTTACCTCCGTATAGGCATAAGGGATGTATCCCCCTGAATTGAACTTGGTCCTTTTGAAGCCTATAATGGGTGAGGATCAAGGGCCTCGCTACCTTTAGTAAGGGACAACGAGGACAATTCGGATACCCTTCCCTAGAACCAAACCTCATGTAATGGACTATAGAAGCCTTGCTTTAGAAACTGAACCTATTAAAAGTCCAAAGGAGAAACACTTCTAACCTTTTGTCTACTCTAAATATTTATTTCATAAATAATATACCGGGTATAAATCATGCCAGGTAGGATCTTTTTTGAAAATAATAATATGCCTGGGTAGAAATCATGCCGGGTAGGAATCCGTTTATATTTCATTATGCCGGGTAGATACCATGCCGGGTAGGATCTTTTTTTTTGTAAATAAGGTATACTGGGTAGAAATCATGCCATGTAGGTTTTTTCTGTACCAGGTAGATACAATGTCGGGTAGGATTTCATTTTGCAAAAAAAAATATTTTGGGTAGAAATTATGCCAGGTAGGACTTTGTTTATTATGCCGGGTAGAAAATTATGCTTGGGTAAGTTGTAAAAATTTACTATTTAGTATGTACATACTTATTCTTGTTTTCATCTTTATTACACGTGTACTGACCAATTATTTTTGTTTTTCATGCTTGTCTTTTTTGCATTGCATGTGCATAACATAAAAATGTGTTGATTCTCGAGTTATCTACCAATTAAGGAGGCTTTCATAATGAAAGGGTCAAGTGATCAGATAGACAAGACCACAGATATAGGGTAGTGCCTTAAAGAGACGCCAGAAGAGATGCGAAGTCTTCCTTTCGAGATTCACACGTTAGACGTATCAGGGCATGCCTACACCAATACCGAGATTAGCAAGGTACAAGAGTTAAAAAGATAGATGGCCGAAATGATGAGTATGCTGACCACTGTGGTAAAAGAAAAAAGTCTGATGCACAAAGAGATGAGAATAAACTGAATGAAAGCCAAATCATGATGGACACCAGTCAGAACCTTAGACTCGAACAAGATGATTCTGGTAAACTTAAAGGTCGATGCACCATTACGATCAACATCAATAAAACATCTGAAGATGCCAAGCCTTTAATTTCAAAAGGAGTGGAGGTAAGCCAGAGAAGAGAAAGATAAAAAGAAGGCATTTCAAATTCTGATGGCATATGCAGATCAGCTCTAGATATTGGTCCAGAAAGGTCTTGTAACTCCAGTCCAAGCCAAGCCAAAAGAGTCCAATTTTCCTAAAGGGTATGACAACAAGGTTTGATGCAACTATCATGTAGGAGGAACGAGACATACTACCGAAAATTGCGGAGCTCTAAGGAACAAAGTCATAAGCCTTATCGAAGAAGGGCTACCGAGTTTTGAAGAATGAATCCCCAAAGCTTCCAAATGCTTAACCAATACTGTACCAGAGCATATGAAGATAAGCCAAATCCAGTACCCAAGAGAGAGTTTAAATTCTAGTGTCCAACTTTCTGAGTCATCGTCAGCCAGCGTCCAGAAGCCAAGAATCAATGGTCATTTTGATCTTATACATATCCCGTATGGAAAGCTATATCTACAATTGTTGGAAGCACAGTTGGTGGTCCCATGTCATGTCACACCTCTACAACCTCCGTACCCTAAATGGTATAATACTGAAGCTCGTTGTGAGTATCATGTTGGAGTTAGGGGGTATTCAATTGAAGATTGTACCACCTTCAAACGTCGAGTTCAGAACCTTCTAGAGTGCAATATGTGGAGATTTGAGAAAGAAAATCAATATGGTTCAACTGTCGTTCACCTAGTAGCTATGGAGCTGAATGAGTCCAAATTTGAAAAGAGTCGTTTGAAGCATAACGCTCAAGTTAGTGGATCGAAGAAAGAAATACATTGTCTAAAAAATGAACTGAAGAGCCTGTAAGATAACTATGAAGAGCTTTGTTTGACTTTTAAAGATGTCGGTATAGGCGACACTCTCGATCGATGGAAATGAGGAATTAGTGACCTGAAAAGAGATGTCAAGTTTTGGAAAAAGAGTTCTAAGGCCAACAAGGAATGAGCTAGTACCTTATCTTGTAATCTGCAAGCAATGAAAAATCAATGCCTTGCCCTCAAAGAAGACTTGAGAAGTAGTCAAGCCAAGATTGAGACCTTGAAAATGTGTATACGTTTACGCGGAGACATCGTTACTGAATTAAACGATAGTCAATATGAAGTTTAAAGGCTAAAGAAGCAAGTGGATGGGCGTAACGACATTATAGTGATGTACAAAGATCTTGTGGATAGTCTCAAGAAAGCCTTAAAAGAAAAGAATGAGAAATGGAATATTCAGCTTTAAGAGTCTTCAAAGAAGATAAAAGAAAAAGACAACTACACAAAAGATATTATTGCTGAAGCACGAAGAGTCACTCGACAAGTGACTGACTTGGCTGATGCAGCGACAGAATTGAGTCAAAATGATGAGCTCCCAGAACAAAGCGAGAAGTTGACTAGGCTCCTAGAAAAGTTACAGAAGCTAGGTGCTAGAGCTCAACATTATCTGTAACTCTAATATCTGATGTAACATGACTTTTTATGAAAGTTGTTATACGATGATCACTCTAGAATCAACCTCTTTTCTATATTCATATTTACATTCAACATTGCATCTTTATTGCATTTTGCATTTTTAGTAACATAAGATGTTCATATATTGTATTTGCATTCATAGACCATTTTTGGTAATTTACCTCGGGGCATTCGACTTAGGTTAAATTAAACCCGTCATTTTAGGATTAAATCATTCTAAGCAGAGAGTAAAAGAAAATGTCTAGAAAGAAGTTAGAAGAAAGATAGGGCAAGCTTTTTGGACTGGCTGTAACTTCAGAACGAGATAAGTTTGTCTTTTTCATACACTGGTGAGTTTAGTTTCCTTCACAAGATGAGGAGCTTCTGTCAGAACTATTGTTTACCGATTTTAATAAACTTTTTACATCTCATTTGACAAATAATTCATATTCTTTGATTCTTTAAACATCCCATTCATTAACAGGAGTTGGTTTTTGTTTTCTCGAACATATGTACACATCATTTTATCAGGTTCTTGAATTTCAATTGCAAGAATGCCTTTTTATTCAAATCCAATGTTCAAGTTTGAACAGCCCATGTCCAAGAGAAAGTAAATGTTGTAAGGATACTGCAAATGTGAACATTTTCTGTTCTACTTAGGTAGACAGAATGAACAAAATGAGTGTTCAGGAAATGGGCAGATCACATTGAGTGAATTTCCTCTCTCGGGCATTTGTTGTTTAAGGTCCTTGAATCGAGTGTTGACCCTAAACTTCTACCCCCTGAAGACTACTTAGATGTCCATATGTGAGAAGACGAATGTCATTCCTTCAATTCCTTTCACAAATAAGAAAATATCCATTTGTGTCCCCCTTTGAGCCTGATCGTTTCTTTTTTTATATATAACCCAAACCAATGATCACCCCCATAGATACATGAAATGCAAGGGTCAGAGAATTATTACAAGACGCCGATGAAAGAAAAGTTTGTGCTCAAAGAAGCTGGCCAAATCAAGATTAAAAGTGTTAGCAAGAAGGCTAAAATAATCAAGAGAGAAAATGCTAAGTCAAAAAGTACGATAAAGGAAAAGCAAGAGCCTTGAAAGATTGGTTACTCTCAAGCAGAAGCAAGAATCAATGTCTAGTCAAAATGACAGACTGGTCTACAACTACATTTTCCTAAACAAAAGAAGAAAATGAACTCTAGGGTGAAAATCCAAAAGGGCAGTCTAGAGCAATCCAAGGAATGAAAGAAAAAATGATACTCCATGAGAGCATACCCAATATACAAGAATGAGTTTTTAGTTAGAAGTTTATACAAACTTTGGTGGATTGGTCACTTTCAAAATAGAAACACATCAATACTGAACCAAGACACATATCGATTAAATGCTACATATCCTAGAGCTACAAAGGAAGGAAATAAACTCTAGAGTGAAAACCCAAAAAAATGGGCAGTCTAGAGCGATCCAAATAATGAAAGAAAAAAGAGCATTTCATCAAAGTACATTCAAATTGCAAGTGCAGAAGTGAGAGTTCACTAAGAAGAAACGATCATTGGTTTTATTACCCTTAAACACTTATTTGGGCCTGTATATCCTTTCTTCATACCTATGATCCATAGCCTACATTACAAGCCTATAAAGGCCATTCTGATCATATATGGATGTCTGAGTTTTGTCTTCAGACTATATTCTACCTATAAGGGTTAACCTTTCTTCAAGGAACGTCAAACTTCAAGTGCCTGATCGACACCAAATGAGGGAAGGATGGGGCATGGTGAGTTAGTGAGATTAAGAGAGCCCCTTAAATAGGGTAGAAATTAGGTATAGGAAATGATCCTCAGAAGCCTAATAGCCCAGAAAGGACTTTACATGTGCTTGTGTCACTGCAACCCTTGCTATCTTCTAAACATATGCTTCATTCGGGCTGTTCATTATCAATTTGAAGAAAAAGTATTTTTTGCACTTGATATTTGAGTGCTCAATTTTGATTTTTAAAATTTCACATTTCTGAAAATTTTGATCATTTCTTCTAAAATCTCCACAAGTTTTTTTGCATAAATGAAAGAAAACTCATTTTCACAAGTTTTTGCATTTAAATCTTTCTCACCCTAAGTGTCCAAAATAAGGCAAACTCGGCATATTGGATCGAAGAACATGAACATTAGTGGGGTATCATTTTCCATAAACATCACAAAGTTAGAAGAGTGGGCTTAATAGAACTTAGGATGCAGGAAAAAAAATACTCCAAAAGTTGATACTCGCCTGAAGAGGTGATTTCCAAAAAAAACAATCAAACCTGAGAGAGGTTGAGGCATCATTCGAAAAGATTAACCTATTTAGTCAACAGAACATAACTCAGGGCATAAAGAGAATAATGCTAAGAGGCTTGATATGACCAATTAGAGTCATGAGGCATTCCTTTTAAAGTCAAGCTAAGGTCAACTGCATGGCATGTCATTCATCTATGTATTAAGCATTTAGATTAATTACATACATACACCAAAAAATAGGGTGCATTCATCAACAAGTGCATATACACTGCCATATATAAAAATAGGAATGAATCAGATACGACGAATCCTCAAATCAAGAAAGAAAGCCGAACCACAAGAAGATTGATCCCTCAATGAGAAAAAGAAAATAACATCAAGGCAAAGACATGAAAGAGTTCATTGAAAAGACCTTTTTAGAAATGTCCAAGGCACGAACCGAAAAGGAAGCCTTAGGAATTCAGAGGTAAAAAAGATGAAATTTTCAATGAGTTTCAGCATCCTTGATAGAAAGGAATGGGGCAGAAGTGGTATGGCATCCTTGAGATGAAGGAGCAGATCACTATCAGCAAGTTCCAACATCCTTGATAGGAGTGAGTGGAGTAAATTATTTGTGACAAGTTCAAATATCCTTGACACAAAGAGGTGGGGCAAAAAAGAAGAAGAAAGAAAATAACAACAAAAGAAAAAAAAATTAAAAAAATTTAAAAAAAATGAAAAAGAAAAATGAAAAAATAACAAGGTGAAAACCCAAACGGAGGCCTTGAAAAGATAGATTTTTAAAAAATATCTCAGGCACGAACCCAAAAGGAGGCCTAAGACATTCAAAACTTCATCACCTATCTCATATCCCTGAAGTGGCAGCGGAATGAGAACCAAGACGAGTTCGTATCCTGAAGAGGCAGCAGAATAGACCCGACATAAAGCTTGTTTCCCTGAAGGAGCAGTGAAACAAAACTTCATCACACATATCTCATATCCCTGAAGTGGCAGCGGAATGAGAACCAAGACGAGTTCATATTCCTAAAGAGGCAGCGGAATGGACCCGACATAAAGCTTGTTTCCCTGAAAGAGCAGTGAAACAAAACTTCATCACATTTGTCTCATCTCTCTGAAATGGCACAGAATGAGAACCAAGACGAGTTCGTATCCCTGGAGAGGCAGCGGAATAGACGCGACATAAAGCTTGTTTCCCTGAAGGATCAGTGAAACAAAACTTCATCACATTTATCTTATCTCCCTGAAGTGGCAGCAGAATGAGAGCCAAGACGAGTTCATATCCCTAAAGAGGTAGTAGAATGGACCCGGTATAAAGCTTGTTTCCCTGAAAGAGCAGTGGAACAAAACTTCATCACATTTATCTCGTCTCCCTAAAGTGGCAGCGGATTGAGAATCAAGACGAGTTCACATTCCTAAAGAGGCAGTGGAATGGACCCGATATAAAGTTTGTATCTCTGAAGGAGCAGTGGAACAAATTTCATCACATTTATCTCATCTCCCTAAAGTGGCAGCGGAATGAGAACCAAGACGAGTTCATATCCCTGAAAAGGCAGAGAAATAGACCCATTATAAAGCTTGTTTCCCTGAAAGAGCAATGGAACAAAACTTCATCACATTTGTCTCATCTCTCTGAAGTGGCAGCAGAATGAGAATCAAGATGAGTTCATATTCCTAAAGAGGCAGTAAAATAGACCCGATATAAAGTTTGTATCCCTGAAGGAGCAGTGGAACAATTTCATCACATTTATCTCATCTCTCTGAAGTGGCAGTGAAATGAGAACCAAGATGATTTCATATCCCTGAAGAGGTAGTAGAATGGACCCGGTATAAAGCTTGTTTCCTTAAAGGAGCAGTGAAACAAAACTTCATCACATTTGTCTCATATCCTTGAAGGGGAAGCGGAATGAGAATCAAGACGAGTTCATATTCCTAAAGAGGTAGTGAAATGAACCTGATATAAAGTTTGTATCCCTGAAGGAGCAGTGGAACAAATTTCATCACATTTATCTCATATCCCTAGAGTAGCAACGGAATGAGAACCAAGACTATTTTATCTCTCTAGGGCTGCAGCGGAGAAAACTTCAGATGTAATAAAGAAATATTTTGTTTGAAAAAAATGAATGAAAACCAAGGTGAAAACCCAAACGGGCACCTTGAGAAGATCTGTTCAAACATCTCTAAGGCACGAACCCATAAGGAGGCCTTGAACATTAAAAAATGAAGATACGTTAGTCGCATTTCCCTAAAGTGGCAGCGAAATGAGTAACAACACAAGTCTGTGAAGCAGAGGAACTACAACCTCAGACCTTTACTTCTTGAACTACCAATGGAGCAGTTCACCCATCCAATAGAAGATGAACTACAACCTCAGACCTTTACTCCTTGAACTACCAATAGAGCAGGCCACCCATCCAATAAAAGAGGAACTACAACCTCAGATCTTTACTCCTTCTAATGGATCAGATCACCCGACCTTATCTCCTTGAACTTTCAATGGAGCGGGTTACCCATTCCAAAAAAAGTAGCTAGTAAGGAAGCATCTGTTTTCGACCGAGCATCGTTGTACTTTGGTGAGTCTCAACCTAGGAAGCAGGGGAGCAGATTGATTGAAGAACTCGAAGAGCGAAGATCAAAGATCGAAGACCTATCGAAGACTAAAGACAGAAGATTGAAGAACGGTGCCGAAAAAGAAAAGCAGCAAGCTGAACTCATTTTGTCTCCTCAACAGACAACCCCCATTTTGAAGATTTTGCCTCTCATGGCAGCCGAACAGATCAACTGAAGCCCAAAGATGAGCTATATGAAGAATGAAAAAGCTCAGTCGGACAGGACAAAAACAGTGATCTTTTGGTCTTTGCTTCATTGTCGTTTCACAACAATAAGAAAAGAGAGGCAGCTGTAATCACTCATTTTTGTCTGGGTTGTGTAATATTATAGTATTTTATCAGGTAAAATAAAAGGGTGTAAAAAAGACAAAGTTGTAAAAAAATTGTAAAAAAAATGTGTGGCTTACAAAGGGCCACATCGCCTATTTCTCCCCCCACTTTCCCTATAAAAGGGGGAGGGGCTGCCATTTTGAAGGCATGAAGAGCCGGCCAAGGGCTGGGGGAAATTATGGGGGCAATGCCTCTAGTACCCCGGCCCCGGTTTGAGAGCAATGCTCTCCCCAAGGAATTTTTATTCTTCGGGTGGTTCGATCTAGTTAATTTTTGGAGGGATCATTATAGATCGTGTTAGGGGACTATTCGAGTTCGAGCTTCTATGGGGTAAAAGTTCAAATCTTATCTTTGTATTTTATTTTAATTTACTAATATATCACTTGTTTATTCGTATGTATTTTAAATTTTTTGCGTGTTTAGTTTATATTAGATTTAATATATGATTTAATTTCTATTTTTTATGTATGATTTTTTTGGTATGTAATATTTTTTTGATATTAGGTATTGTATTCTAGATTATATATATATTTATCATGTAATATAGTTTTGCATTAATTATATTAATATATATGTATACATATATATTATGTTCATATTATATAAAAAATGTTTTACCACAAGTACTATATTTTTAATACATATACATGTTATTTTATATTTTGCATCATGATAGTAATTAAATGTGTTCGGAATTAAGGTAATATTCATTTATTTAGGGGGTTCAAAAATTAGTGTCCCGGGCGTAAAGGGACGCAACCTTCTCGATACTCCTAAATAAAAGAATACCCTTATCATTTTAGGACGCAATATTTAAGAGGATTGTCTGTTATTTAGAATAGTCGAGAAATTATTTCTCGGGCGTAAAGGGATGTGAATTTCTCGGTTATTCTAAATAACGGAACGTCTCTTTAAATATTTAGAACATTTTTCATGCATTTAATAATCATATTTAAAATTTTATTCGAAATCAAAATTTCCAACGTTAAGACTTTAAATATTCGACTAGGTACCAATTTTTGGGCGGTGTGGGGGTGCTCATCATTTCCCATCCGTAATCGACTCCCAAACCCAAATATTTTTCTCTGGTTTTATCGGTGTCCGGTCTACCATTTTTCAAATGATCGGTGGCGACTTCATATTTTTAATTTTAAAATCGGGCGAGGTTTTTAAACACGAAAAAGAAAATTTTTGAAACCTGAATAAAAAGAACGTCGGACGGATTTCGGTGATTACATTAAGCACACGGTTAGTTTTGTGTTTGCCAACCACCATAAACTTGTGGGAATATAGGAGGATTAGAGGCTTCAGATTTAGGTTGAAAACAAGAAAAATTGGGGGGGGGGGGAATAAAAAACGTACAAAATACTGGATATGCCTGCAGAAAATTTTGTATGTAATAATTAGATGATAAACCAATTAATGAAAAGATTTACTAACAAATAGAAAAATAGCTTGAAATGAGTTAAAAATTCTTGTCTGCTAAAATTTGTTTATTTTTATATGCAAAATTGATCTTTGACTAGATAAGTTGATTTTTCTGGAATACTAATTTAATATTGTTATAAATATTATTTTTTATTTTATTTCTCCTTAATATATAAATCATTCTATTATATCTTTCTGGGTACAGTTAATGAATTATTATTTAATTACACTTGTCATATTATTGACATTGCTTATGAAATTATTTTTCACTAATGGTGTATCAAATAATAATTTATAACTAAATTAACAATTTACTTTTTCCTTCAATCACTTAAAATTGAAAAAATACAATCTAATTATTAATATGAAAAAAATTTATATACCTAAAGTGTGCTATCGATATATTTGTGGTTTCATGACCAATTTCGAGTTTACAGTTATTATTATTTTTCTCTTTATTCTTTTTTATACAACGTCAAGTTATCTAAATCTCTTTTAATTCACAAATCGAACGATAATAAAATATATTTAAATTTACGCCTTTCTGTATATTAGAACAGTAATAATATTAATTAAATTAAAATTCAATCGTCTTTTTCTCATTGTTCTTTGAAAGTAATGGATAGGGAATAATATCATGAAGACGGTATAGGGTGTCATATGTTGTCTTAGGTTGAGAAAACATATGGAAAAGTGGGAATGACTTGGCCCTTAATTACTTTCCATAACTTTTACCTAATTCTAAGTATATAGTCGGAAATGATTGCATCAAAACACGACCAGTCCTACAATTGGAATTTCCCATTAATTTATTCCAATATTTGAAGGCTACATTTCTTGCATTGTAATTTGGTGGTAATTTGAGCAAGTTCCAGGAAACCGAGGAGGCGGCGCAGTCTCACATGCACTAAAACGACATGGCACCCACCACCCAAATTAACAAAAATATTTAAAAAAACAAACAAGCTTTACTATGTAATAAATAATAAGTCATATGTGCATCTGTGAAATGAGACTAGTCCAAAGGAAACTGCTGTTATGACCACTATCCAGTATCCAGGAGCCTTCATAAAAACAATTACAATGCCCGCTACCAAAGATGAAAGGCTCATATTACTATTTTAGTTAATATTTTTATCTATAATTATATACAGGGATAAAGTCGGGATTTAAGGTTACAGAGAGTAAAACATAAATATTTAAAAGTGAGATAAATTTATAAATAAACTAATTTTTTTAAAAAATTATTAAAAAAAACAATGGTGAACTTTGTTTGGGGGTGGAGCAATTTGCCCCTCCCGTCTCTTAATAGCTCCGTCACTGGTTATATGAATAAAAGGCTTATACTCTTTTTTGGTGTTCATATGTATGTCTCAATATTAAAAAGTTGAATTTAAGATTTAGAGTTGAAGTTGGGATTAAAATTTAAGTTTATAATTTAAGGTTTAAGATGTAGAGTTTAGTTTTTTAGGTTTATGAATTAGGATTAATAGTTAAGTGTATAATTTAATTTTTTAGTATTGAAGCATAAATACACAAAAAAATACAGAAAATTTCTATTCAAGTTATATTCGAATAAGAAAAGAACTGCAATACCCAAGATCAGATCATATATATTATTCTAGTATTTTCGTGCATGAATTAGCGGCTTGCTTTCAAACATTTCTAGATACATGGTTTTTCTTGGTTGTGTTGCATAATTAGGAGTGGGAATCAGGTGGGACGGAGACGGTCTTGCATTTCACATTTCGTCCTTAACATTTATAGTTACGGTTTTGAGAAATTTTCATTAAATGCTTCGGGGATTTTTTTCGTCCACATACCCTTCCCACGTGGATCCCCGCAGTTTTTGGAGAATCCTCATGCCCCCAAAAAATAAAATTATTATTTTACTGACCAAAATAAATGGTCAATTCAATTTAAAATATAAAGTTTGGATACTTCAATTGAAAGCAGTTGTGATATGATGAATATTGAAAGGGTGTTGTGTTGAGAAAGATTTAGACGAGGGTTTTAGCTTATATCTAAGAATTAAGATAGAAACATGTTGAGAAAATTGAGTGTGGCTAGGTTTGAGAGAAAGTTAAAGTGATAATAATATAGTTAGAGTTTTTTATTAAAATATATATTAGGGGTATATAGATAAATAAGTATATATTTTTTAAAATTTTGTAAAATATTTGAGTTTCTTGCGGATATTTTTTGGGATCTCACAGTTATTTATACGGTTGCGGTTCGGTTATTCTCATGGTTTGGATATAGCAATCCCCGTCCCTATCCCCATTTGAGCTTCGATGATAAAACTTCCCCGTCCCCGTACCCGTGGGTGAAGATTTCAATTATTTCACATCTCATCGGTTAGGATCCCACAGTTTTTTGATATTCCACACTCAATTCTCACCCCTATACATAATAGTCTGATTTTAAATTTAAATAAATTCATATATAAATTATATTATTTGAATTCGAGTCGTAGAAAGAACATATCACTCACTATTTATCATTAGAATCAAATTTCCAATTAAAAATTAATGTGCAAAATGAATTTATCTGAATTATAACTTCTTAAATATTATAAGAATAATATCAATTCAACTAAAACACAGGATAATTATCACCTGTTTACTAATTTCTCAACCAAATTTTTTACATCACGAGAAGTATAGTCTTTGTCCTAATGAGCCGCCACCATGTTTCCACAATATTTTCAATATTTCTTCAGAAAAATTGTCGTGCCGCCTACGACACCTTTAACCCTTACATAAGCTTATATATATGGCTCTGAATTTTTCTGCTTCTTTTCTTCATCTTCCTCCATACAATACACCCGATCATCTTCATTGCCAATAGACTTTCTTTGATCCATCTTCTTCTTTACACATATATAAGCAGTACTGGCTTACACATGGAGAATTATCAAATGTTCTTTCCTATGTCAGCCCCGGCCTCAGCAGCAGCAGCAGTTCAGCCTTCACCATTAAACATGGCGCCTAATTCTCAAGTCTTTAACAATTTTCACGGCAACTCCGTCGATGGGTTCTTGGGTTTTAAGACCGAAGACTTCGTTAAGAAACCAGAAGATAAGGAATTTGTAAAATCGGGTCAAAAATTGGCAAAGAAGATAAAGAAGCCTAGATATGCTTTCCAAACAAGGAGTCAAGTTGATATACTCGACGATGGATATCGTTGGAGGAAATATGGCCAAAAAGCTGTAAAGAACAACAAATTCCCCAGGTTTGTGTTCTGGCTTGTTTATATCTTAAGCTTAATCACCTCCCTAATTAAATTTATTTTCTTAATTTGTTCCATTTCATGCATTTTACCTCAAATTCTAAGGGTAACTAAGATCTTGAGATCGTTTGATGTATTTGATATAGTAGTTTACCATGTTTTGGTGAACAGCATTGTCTAGGGTTTTCTTAATCTGTTTGCATATGCATATACAATTTTTTGTCTAGCCGTCTAGGGTTTTTTTTAGGTAATTAGAAAACCTACATGAAAGAGATGAAGAAAGAAATCAAGTAGCCCATCAGTGGCGGATCCAATGTCATGTGTAGTGAAGGGTGGACAAGTGCCCACCATGGAATCTAAAATTCATTTTACTGATTGTATACACAATTAAATATAAATTTCTTTATATTAATTATGTTCACCCTTAAAAATATTTTTGGATATACCACTGTGGTCCAGAATAGGAAATGGAGAATGGTGTACTAATGGAACGTCTATATATGTATGTGTCATCAATATTATCTATGCATCCTTTGAAAGATTTGTAAATGAACCAAATGCAAGGAGTTTGAGCTGAACTAATGTTCTAAGTGCATTTGCATGTATGGGTACAGAAGCTATTATCGATGCACACATGAAGGATGCAATGTAAAGAAGCAAGTCCAACGTCTAACCAAAGATGAAAGTGTGGTAGTTACCACTTACGAAGGAGTGCACATGCATCCTATACAGAAGCCAACCGACAATTTTGAACATATCTTGAGTCAAATGCAGATATACACCCCCTTTTGAAACCCCATCATCATCACCATCATCATTATCATCATCCATATATATGTTATATATTAGGGGACATAGCAGTAATATTGAATGTAACCCTTCCCTATGAAATAATAAAGTTGTAACGATATATAGAAATGTTCTTTTGTTTTTTACCTTTCTTTTCTTGTACTTACTTTGTTAATTAGGAAAATACCTCGGTTTTTGAGGTAATTAATGTCAGGTCATTTAGACTTTTTTATTTTGTATTTGAAATGATAAAGATTTAATCTTATTCTCTATTTATCGTTTTTACTTAGTTTCAATCCTTTTCCTGTGCAGCTGACAAATAATTAAAAATCGCGAATGCCAGTATGTTTATGTTGCATGACTCTTCATTTATGCTTCATACTTGATTTCATTTACATTTACTGATGGTGTTTGTACATAATCAAACTGGATTATTAGTAGGTTGATACATATAAGATCGTTTCTTTTCTATTTCAAGAAGATAATAATCTTTTATTATCCATAATAAGCAAATTTCCCCTCCTCTGGAATTATTCAAAAAAATATTAATCTAAATTTTAATTCACAAGATTTAATTGGAATCTGTTATAATTATATTGATGGGAGGTTGCTTTATTAATATATCTAATATTATTAATAGGTAGTTTTTTTGTTCATCCATGTCGGTTAGGGTTCAGCCTTTAAATGAATAAGGAGAAAGACAAATCTTAATAAGTTAGGATTTGTAGCTTTATTCGATCAAAAGTTACTAGTTTAATGATATTTAATCCTTTTAGCATAATAAATGTAAATTTGAGAGGTTGAGCTACATTAAATAGTATCTCCAATTAGTATGATTGGTTTATTTTTAATTTTATATATTGCTTATATTTCTTCCCACAAGTCTGCTCCAATGATAATTTGTTGCTCAAGATTGCCTCCAAGCTTATTCAATTTTTTGTTCTTGTGATTCTATTGGATTCAACAAGATTAATCTCTGATTAGAATGTTGAACAGGTCAATAGAGATAATCCATGATTCTCACACACAAAAATCATGCTATATTCGACCTTTCTTCCATTTTTGGAATTCGATAGAAGCAAATGAAAGTATATCTGTTTGGCACCAATTTTAGTAGTATTAAAAAAAGATTATCGTAAGAAATTCAGGTAGCAATCAACAAATCAAGAGAGTGAGAATTGAACATTACTAGGAGAAAAGATTGATTGAATTACATGGCTGCTTTCCTAGGATTCCGTCTACTTTTCCTTGATTATTTTCTTCTTTAAACTTTTAAATTCAAAGAATTTGGACAAATATTGCAGAAAGATGAAAATAATTCTCACCAAGTCTGGCTAAGGCTCCATGGTAGGTCCCTTAAGACGTCTTTCAAGGTCTACTTTGACAGTTTAATACAATAGTGAGGAGGACCTGAATTTCCTAACACCTTCATGTTTTCATCCCTTAAAAGTTAAATCTATTATATTATTTAATATAGATCTTATTAACCTTTATAGTTACTTATAAGCATGATTTATATAATGTATATATGGATCATCTGTGCTTAAGACTTGTTATACCTTAATTGCTTGAAAGATTATTGAAAGGTTAGTCCATCATTAACCTCCTACTGTGCTTTGTATCATCTGTGATCAACATATGCAGTGGCGGATTTCACATTCCACTTTCGGAGCAACTATATATATATATATATATATATATATTGCAAGGGTATTTTATATGAATCACTATATCTATCTATACTAATACAAAATTCTTGAGTATTTCCTCTCTCTCTCTCTCTATATATATACTGTAACAATATTAGACACTAGATTTAGTACGGTCTCAAAAGTGGAGCAAAATGAGCACTCAATCGGCATGGGCGGATGTACATGGGAATTTGAATGTGCAATTAACCCCACTTGATTTACTTGATTTGCTTGGGTATGATGTTTTCAAAGAGTTAATAAATAATTTTTTATTGAAAATGTTAGAATTGACCCCACTTGATTTATTGGTGTACGAGGTTAATAATACTTATTCTAGTGGTATGAAAATCTCACATACCTCATACTCCACTATCACCCCACTATATCAGGGCCTCCATTTTCTACTTCCACAACTTTAATAATTTCTCAAGTGACAATCTCGTGAGTTAGTGGTTGTACCTTATTATTTTAGCCGTATTTAAGATTTTTTTTTCTTAACAAAACAATGAAAATAATGTATTTGACAAAGTTTGATCACGTTTCTATGATTTATTAATGAAATATTCTTTTGAAGTTGAAACCAGGCAACTTTATTAATAAACAAAAGAAAACCAAGAACATAACTTCTTAAAGGTTTCACAACATTAAAAAAATTATAAAAAATGACAAATCTAAAAAGAAAATTAAAGGGCTGCTTTAGTCAGATTAGACACTTCCTATTTGTACCATAGCAAATCTTTGAAGTCCATTGTAGGGAGTCCCTAGGAGTTGTCAAAACATGAACTAGATGAAACCCCCACTAGAAAATTGCAAATACCTTTTGCGTCGGTTCCAAAGGTATCGATCCGCTTCACTTCTGATTACATCGGCAAACAACCACAAAAGGGGATGAAACTATCTATGACCACCGACAAGCCCAAATCAGAAACAAACGTCGTGAGGAACACTATACGAGCATCAGGCGGCCGCAAAGGTATCCAGAAAATGTGTCATGATACAGAGACGTGTCATAAGACATAGACGTGCCATAAAAGGTAGAGAAAAAATGTGTCATAAAGACAAAAAAAAACAAGCACAACAAGAAGATAACCAAAACACAGAATTTTATTGAAAATTAGAAGAAAAAAATAAAAAAATAAAAATCAAAGCAAGAAATAAGAAATCGTAGAGAAGATAAAACATCAACGATCAATGACCAGCACCAAAGCTGGTGCCGCAGCCAACGGCCAAAACAAAATAAGAAAAAGAAGATAAGAGACTGAGATGAGAAGAAAACTTAGCGGCTAGGGTTTTTAAAATTATTATGATGTTTTATTAATGAAATATTAAATTAATTGTTCAATGTAATGACGTATATTTTTGTTATATAAAGGCCCATTTTTTTAGTTTTCACTCAGGGCTCTAAAAATGTTTGAGACGATTCTGACTAGATTTTTTAAATAACGTCAAGAGTTAGATTATAAACATTGTGGATAGAGCAAGCAGAGTTGGAATGTTGTCCCTCTAAAGGATCTTTGCAAATTAGATATAAATTAGTCGACCAATATGTCAAATTCTGGTAGTTATACGAATATATATGAATGAAATTTTAATAAATTTTAGAAAGAAAAAGAAAATTTTCAAAAATCTAAAAGGACTGCTAATGATAAAATTTTAAGAGTTTCAAAAGGTCCAAATTATAATTTTCCAAAATATAAGGGCTTCCGCCATCAAACACATTTATTCAACCCCTGAGACAGTTCATAATCAATTCGATCATTGTTGAATGGTCAAACCAAATTCAAGTATTTTATAGTTCAATTTTATAAGATATTTATAAAATTAAATCACTGCTTTACCCTTAATAATCTGTATACTCTTAAACCCAAGTCCTAAACTCTAAATATTAATATTTAAATAAAAAGAATTGTATATGAAGCACATTATAAACTCATGAAAATTATATAAATAAAGTTAATCAAACTATGCTTAAATAGTTGAATTTTACTTCAAGTAGAGCTTCAAGTTCTAAAATAATATTCAATCAAGCTTACATCAGGTTTCGAACAATGAATTTCTAAAATTTCGAATCGAGTTTGAGCTTCTCAACTGTTAAAACTAGACTCTGCACCAGTACAACCCTGTAAAAATGCACCTCAACTGAGTGATGACAATGTCTTGTTTGAGTTGTAATATTTCTACTCTCTGTACAACAGTTTCTTAGCTGTATTACAAGGTAATCAAAATAAGACAGGCATTTCTAAGAAGTAATAATTCTCAGGTAAACAAGTCTGTCTTTAACAAACCGTGAAATGTGAGCCAACAAAATTAAGCAGTTTTGAAGTGCATATAAACCCACACATGTATCAAGATTTATTCTAAATAAAAATCCCAGATGTTCAAAACTGTTAACTGCATATAATCATAAATAACACCAAATTCCAAACAAAGAAATTAGTCCTTTTCCTTGGGGGGAACCTTGGACTCTAATTCCTTGGGCTTTGCCTTCTCCGCCGCCCCGAAAGAAGAAAATCAACGTGAGAGCTAAGCCTTGTGTTAAGCAAAGAACCGTTTGCAACCAATGGTTTGAACAGACACGGGCAATATAAACAAAAAAAATGAAGAGTGGGAAGCATGATTGAGAAAGAAGCAAGTTCCCAGGTTAAGTGATTCACGGACAATTACATTGTTCAAAAAACTCAATCCCAGCACCAGAATTGAAGGTGATGAGTAATGCTCTTACAAAGATGCAGGTACACATGTTTCATGAAACAACAACTTTTTACAAGTTTCCTTTTAAAAGGTGACAGGTTTATCCCAGTAAGTTTTAGCAACAAGTTTCCAATTCCATCCACGTGCACGAACAATCACTCTTGCAAACATCAGATTGATAAAATTAAAGGAAGAAGAACCGGAGGAAGCTGGGACGAAGATGTGATCATGTTAAAACCAAATCCATGACAAGACTGTCAGCCATTATACATGCCATGCATATTACCACAAAACTATTTAGACAGATATGGAATCAAAACACAAAACACACCTATTTTACAAAATTACTCTTTTTACTAAAAAAAAATTGAAGCAGGACATAAGTCATAAATAAATTTGGTTGTTATATGTGCAGTTCAGGTTCAGCTTATCTTCAAAAACAGAATCAGAATAAAAGTTAAGTGAAGCAAAACCAGACTAATATAAAACAGATTCTAAAGATACAATGATATCCAAAAGATCCCTTAGTCAATCTGGCAATATGAGTCCAATACTAACTGTTTCTTTCTCATGCTATATCACACATAAGAAAAAACCACAGTTCCAAAATCCAATACCAGATCACTCGCTATATCTTACTATTTGCCTTGCAACATCAAGGCTTAATTCTTTTTAGTAAAAAGTAAAAACCCTTCGATTTGACTCACATTAGGGAGCTTGCTCTTTCTGTTTCCTTTCTGGGTTTCCATTCCAGAATATCACAAAGCTTAAAAATCAATTATTCCAGGGACCCATCATTTTTTTAAAGAAAAGCTTCTTTCTTGTTTATCATACGATACCAACACAGTTCAGATTAAAGTTAAACCCACAAAAAAAACCCTACTCTGAATACTAAAAAAAGTCGAAACAAATTAATTAAAAGTCAATACAAATAAATAAGGCAGAGATAGTAAAGAAAAATGCTTACTTGGAAGCAGCAGACGATTCTTCTTCAAGCCAATTCCTGATATGTTTAACGTTGCGCCTAAAGATCGCAGCCGATTGTTTAACGTCGCTTCGCAATAGAAGAACCACCGCGCTAACGCCTGCCACTGTTAATATGAAATTCGTCAATGCCATATTCTAATCCCCGAAACTTTGTTTTACAGCGAAAATTTTCGACTTCCACTTGAAAGTGCAGGAGAGAGTCCAGTGATTTGATTTGAATCAAAATTGAAAGGGTTTTAAAATTGAGAATTTTTTTGTCCTTTGCTGTTAGGACTTTGGGGTTGGAGACCTTTTGAATGAGGTTGAGTCTTGGCCCTTTTATTATTTTCTTGGGCTCTTAAGCCTTACAATAATTGAGGGTCCATTATCTTTACTAGAAAATCAAGATTCATAGCTTAATTATCAACAAAATTAAATAGTATAAAAATGTGATTGATTAAGAAGGATTCTTTCTCCTATATTAGGGTTGATACAAGATGTAATCGAGCATACTTAAGCGTTTAATATCTTTCAATTTATGAGTGGAAAGTGATTAAGATAGTATAAACATTATATCAAATTATGCGTTCAAAAGTTATTGAAATCATTGACAGCATAAACATAATAATTTACATTATATGTAAAACCAAATGATTAAAGATCAAAGGAAAATTTGATTAGAGTTTAAATGTAGAGATTGACATCCAAATTACGAGATAGTGTTTATTTCAATTGAAAATCTCACAATATTGTCTCATAAAAAATATCTCACGTTACAATATTTTTAACAAATTCGATATCAAATATGCGATTGTACAATAATGGCATATGAAATGTGCTACTATATTCTCCCTCTTAAAGAATATTGATGAGAAAAGTTTCCATTAATTAGGTACGAATTAAATGGAAGTATATAAGATTAACATTAAAATAATAAAATTTTCTATCAGATCTTATAATATGTGTAAGTTACAATTCATTTCGCCTACTTTATTTTAATTATTTTTAATCCTTGTACTTTTTCATTTTTAAAATTCCAGTCATCACCAAACAAAATCTAATAAATCAATTCATGTTGTTAATCCAATTTACAGGATCCTTTTCCTTTACCTCAATCAAAATAAGGAAAAATAAATAGTTAAATACAACATTTGTCTTTGAATTATGACCTTCTTTCTAAATTAGTCTCTAAATTTTTGAATGTTCTAATTTTATTTCCAAATTACAGTTTTTATTCTAAATTGGTCTACATTCTAAATTCGTCCTCAAATATGACCCTCATTCTAAATTATCCCACAAACTTTTGAATGTTCTAATTTCATCCAAAACTATCGTTATATGCTAATTATGTCCATTGTTAATGAAATCATTAAAAAACTGTTAATTGCAATTAAACATTGATGTGTAATATTTTTCAATATAATGATGTGTAATACGTAATAATTTGATGAGGAACAAACAATAATAAATGTTGTATCACATCTTCCAAAATCATTATTTAGAATGAAAATAAAATGTTATTTAGTTTTTATTTTTGTTCTCTCAATTTGTTTATAATTCTTTCTATGTTTCAAAGTTAAATTATTGTTTTACTTAAACAATACACATCAATGTTTTCTGGGAAGTTAAAAAACTTTATAAACATGGGGCATAATTAGCATATATTGATAATTTGGAGATGAAATTGGAAAGTTCCAAAGTTTGAGAACTAATTTAGAATGAGGGTCATATTTTGAAGATGAAATTGAAACATTCAAAAGTTTATGAGCCAATTTAAAATGAAGGTCATGGTTTGAGGATTAAATTAGAATCTTCAAAAGTTTATGGATCAATTTAAAATGATAGTCATAATTCGAGGACGTATGGTGCAATTAACTCAAAAATAAATAAATTATTTTCATTATTTTGCTGTTATCGGTCCTATCAAATTTATTCTTTTATGGTTGGATCCTTAAATTTATTCTTTTTTGGCATCAGAATCCTCCTTTTGCTTTCTGAAAGATGAGCGAAATTTACAGCGAAATTTACAGCAATAAAGAATTATGTAAGAATCAATGGCATGGACCTGTTTTGATATAATATGAATACAAAAAAGAAAGGAAAAAAATGGAAATCACAGGGTGCAGTATACTGAAAACAAGTATCGGGTGTTGGTGATATCAGATATGGTAACCAAATGCGATATTGGCACGACTCAATCAGACTAAACGACTCAGCCAGTACTGAGAGATTTGATCCGACTGAACCGTGCCAACATCGAATTCTCGACTCAAGTGCCAAGCAGATTGCAGCCAGAAGTACACTGCATATCTCACCATTGATGATCAATGAAGCAGAAAAAAAAGAAAAAAAAGAAGAAACAGTGGAAGTGGTAGTATATTACTATGATAAAATATAGAATGGGTGGCTGAGATTGCCAAATCTTTGCTTTATATAGGGAAAAAAAAAGAATGAGGTGTTTGATGCAAATAGAGAAAGTTCGATTTTCTTCTATTACACCTAATTTGTTAAAAGATATGGCTAAATTAAACAATATTAGCTAGAGGACCCTCATTTGATAGAGCTAATCATGTGTTCATCAAAGCATGCATAATCATCATTGCAATTATAAAAGAACAAAAGCCGTTTCACCTTGCAATTTTCAGGCAGAAATTTAGGTTTCTCTTTTCCATATAATCATCCGTATTAGAGTGTTTTATCAATGAACTTAGCTGCTTTGTTTCTTTGCAATAAAGTTATGAAAAAGGGACATTTGCTTCACCAATCGAGACAGAATCTAACCTAACTAATTTGTCTGGTTTTCCTTTACAGGTCTGCTATATTTTGGATCCTTCACTAAACATGATATCCATGTTTTGCTCTGTTTTTTCTATATGAATATCTGATGGATGAATCCTTTATCCTAGGTTTCTACTTTGCACCATAAACCTCGTTCTTGTTTTGCTAACACGTCACGAATCAAGATCAAAGGACAATGTAGAATTAATCATAACAATTGGAGGGACAAAGTTCAAATAAATTGAAAATTGGGGGTCTAAATAGAAAAAATATATATTATATTTTGGATTTATATCCAGTGCACCGGATGTAGAAACTTTTAGTTTTCACAAGCGCTTTAGTTTTAGTGTTTAGGGACTTAGTTTAGGGGTTTAGGTGTAGGAGTTTAGAATTTAGGTATAATGTCTAGAATTTAGGTGTTAGGGTTAGTGTTTAGAGGTTATGATTTAGGTTTAGGGTAATATATTGAGGATCTAGGTTTTAACCTATAAACCGTAAATTTGAACCCTAAACCCAAAATTTTGTTAACAATCACTAAATTCTAAACTACTAAACTTAAACTCTTAAACCCTAGACCCTACAATGAGTATATAAACCTTAAAATTAAGGTGCTTGTGAAAACTAGTGTGCCAAATAATTATCCTTATATTTTTAGTAAAAAAAATTTGGCTGTAACTCCATCCGACTGTCCCTGACACTAACCATTTGTTTGCTCTGAAAATTAATCCGAAACTATTTTGATCCGATCTGTTTTCTATCTCTAAGTGCCATTGAAGAAGTTACTTGTTCAAAATTTGGATTGCAGTATTCCTCAAATTTGACTTCATATAAGGGTAAATATAAATTTGGTACTTAAATTTGATTTTAAGATGCAATTCGGAATTTAATTATTTTTTGTTTAATTAGGTATCTGAGCTTGACTTTAAGGTTCAATTTGGTACTTAGAGTTTTCTTGTCCATTAATAGTTACGGTAAATAAATTCTAAATCATGAAATCAAAGTTTAGATACTGTTTGAACTTAAAAACCCAATTCAAGTACCTAATTAAAAAAAATTCAAATTACACCTTCAAACAAAATTTAAGTACCAAAATATGCATTTACTCTCTCTCTCTCTCTCTCTCTCTCTCTCTCTAATGCAAGCTGTTTACCATAGTGTTGAGGCTTGATCAGTCCATATCTGAGCCTGCCTTGTTAAGTAATTTGTGAAAAGCCTATAAGTTTGGTCCTCCTTTTGTGTTGGGTAATTAATGTTGGTCTAATTCAATATTCGAGTCCTATTCCAAACATACCATTAAGTATAGAACAAATACTGGAGACAGAGCAAGAATCCCGGAAAAAGTTCCAAATAACAATGACCCTTCACCCTCCCTTACTTTCTATGAGCAACTTGTCAATATATTATCTTATCTATGTGAACATCCATACTAAACTTATATCTATAGACTATAAAGCATGTACCCAAAGTGTCCAATTTCTTTCTATACATATATTTCAAGAAGGAAAAAATTTTGATACACAGGTCGTGTAAACTTTAGTTTACACGTGCCTTTTAGTTTTAGGAGTTAGGGTTTTAGTTTAAGCTTTAAAGTTTAGGGTTTTAGGTTGTAAGGTGTAGAATTCAAGATTAGTATTTAGAATTTAGGTTTTAGGGTTTAGAGTGTGGAGTTTAGTTTTTTAGAGTTAGGAATTTAGAATTTGGATTTTTATAGTGTAAATACACAGGCTTGTGTAAAATTAATTTTACACAGCCTGTGTATCAAAGTTTTACCCTTCCAAAAATGCATAATCTGCTTTACAAGTTTCCGTATCCTATAAAGTTTGTCGCAAATAATTGGAATATAGGTAAAATTATGCATAATCTTGTACAAAAGAAGATTATTCTCTTAATTATTTTAGCTGAGGGACCACAATCTATCTAGAATTACCATCTTTATCTGAAATCTCTTAATTAACACAATAAAACAGTGCACTTAACTATTATATAAGGCCACCTACTCTTATCTTCCTACTCGCTACTTTCCATTTGTTTAGTGATCTGAAATCGAATAGCAACACAGGAATAAAGATGGAGTCCAACCGCAAAGGCAGAGGGTTCATCAAGGGGACGCTGACACCGCTGTACCAAGCGGTTAAGCCGGCAGCAGCGGCCATTCAAGCGGTTAAAACGAATATAATTATTGTATTAAATCTATTGAGTAGTTCCGGTGAAAATAGGAATATTGTTATCCTGATTTAAACAATTTATTTATACGGCGTGTGCCTTGAAGGACTCAAATTAATGAACGGATACTATTTGGTAATCATACACCAGAATTTTGTTTTCATCATTATAATTCATCACATTAGCATGCATTCACGAAATCCATCATCCCAATTGAATTAGGCTGTCGAGACTCGAGAATGACGATAAACTTCATAACCATGGAAAAATTGTATCCCTGTAAAAGTTCTCCCAGCTTTTGAAATATCTAAACACGTATTTACCAGGGTACATAGGATCTACACAAATTACATATAAATCACAAGGAAACATGATTTCAAAGCGAAGTCTCAACTTTACATATGCAGGCGCAGCTGCTTTACAATTCATTTCTTTTATTTATATCTTTAACAAAAGGCAATAAAGCAATCTAAAAGAAGCTCGAAATATGGAAGAAAATGGCGTTCTCCTTCTCCATAAAGCAAACCCACTTACGTTTCCATACCTTACCTCCCCATTAAACTTAGCCCTTCTTTCTCACTAAGTTTAGCATCCCCCCTCCTTTGCCACCCCCTACATAATAGAATGCACACCCATTTGTATCAGAAGAAAGGTTCTCAAACATTCATAAGTTTCCCTTGGAGGCCGAACTAGAGAAAGCAAACGCAATAAAGAAAGAGGAGTAATGAGTGCGGATTGGGGACCGGTGATCGTTTCGGTAGTTTTGTTCATACTCTTGTCACCGGGGTTGTTGTTTCAACTGCCAGCGCGAACAAGGGTGATGGAGTTTGGTAATATGTGCACAAGTGGGATAGCTATCCTGGTTCATGCAGTCATATACTTCTGCATAATCACGATCTTGATCGTTGCTATCGGTGTTCACATACATATTAACTGATCCAAACTCTCAACCAAAAAGGGTATACTTCTCTGTTTTCTTTTTCTTTTTCATTGGTTCTCATTTGTTGTTGACATGGATGAAGCTCATGTTCTAGTTTCTTTCATGTCCACAGAATTTCCCCTTTCCTGTATTGGTCTTCACTATTTTGTTCATTGTTGTTTCGCAAGAGAAATCTTGACCAGTTGTAATAATGACTGCTAATTTCATGACAAGGTGGTCCAATTTGTGCTATGAAATTTATTCAGGCTAAAGATCTTTGATAAGTCAACTTTGACTATGTCTAGTATTTTTGTTTTACTTAACGGTTCCTAGCAAAATTAAAGATCAATTTGTCTTTGAGAGTGGTGTCGGCAGAGACATCCCAGGCTTCTTATAGTTTACTGATAACTTCACAAACAATAGAAAAGTACTGAATTCCAGCATCCAAAACACAAAGCTTAAACATAATATAGCAAGATGAAGATCATATAACAAAGACAGACAGGCCGCCGGCTAAAGTTACGAAATCGGACAAAGATGATTAAATTCAATTATTAAAACCCTTCTCTTGAAAGAGGGGGAAAAGGTTTTTTTGTGTGTGTGTGTTTTTAATTGTAAAAGGTAAACTTTGGCCATTAAAGATATGTTGCTACAAACTTAATTGGTCCAAAACAGAAAGAAGCTAATACACAGATTGATAAATCAAATAAAACCCAACACAGATCTTGAATCTCACCGGGGGACTGACTCAGCCGGTGTAGATATGGAGGTGGACGGCCATGATCAAGACAGCATAGATGGCGAAGAAAAGAAGAGTGTGGATAGCAATGGCCTTGCCATTAGTCTTCATGCTCCCAAACTCCAGCTGCTTGTTGTTCCCTGGGAATGAAAACAAAAGCCCTGGTGATAGCAACACAAACAGGACCACCCCTATGAGTACAGGTGCCCAATCTGCCATTACAAGAGACTTGCTTCACTTGAAATCTAAACTCAACCAGGCCTGGAGAGAGATTCAGAAACTAGTTCTAAGAGTTAAAAGGTGAAAGTATGGGAAAGATGAGTGAAGAAGATGAGTTACTTTTCAAGGTTGAAAGTGACGGCAAGTGGGAGCCATTTGTAAGCACAACAAAGACTTGGGAAGTGTGGGTGTCTGGAGTGGGTGCTGACTACTGGCTCCATGTGATGTGAATCTAATTCTAGCCGTTAGATTAGGTTTTCTCAATACTTTGATTAACGAAATTGCATTAAGATTAGGATAAGGATTAAATTTTATATGGCCTTTAATTTTTCATGTATTTATGATGCCCTTTAATATTGGTTGGTTAAAATACATAAATGGTCACTAAATTAAGTAAAAAATAATTTTTTGATCATTAAAATTTTATAAATTATAAAATAATCATTATCTATTAAATTATTATAAAATGATCATTAAACTTTATCAAACTATTACAAAATATTTATTAAATTTATCAAATGTTACAAAATAATTTTTAACTTTATAAAAATTTATCACTATTTTATAACGTATAACGATAATTTTCTAAAAATTTACTAAATTTATTAATCATTTTATTACTTTTAAAACGACACTTACTAAAATGACTTTTTTACTTGATTTAATAGTTGCTTGTATATTTTATTCATATTGGTTTTATTACTGTCATCCTTCAAATTAAAAAAAATATCACATTAAAAAATAATAAATAAATCAATTGAATCTTACTTTGATTAATATGGTCATTATTAACATTAAAAGAAAGATAAAAAAAAAAAGCAATGAAAAAGTACTTTTATGATCATTCCAGATTATGCTTCATAGTCCAGTCTCAACCCGATTCTATGATTGATTGGCTAATCTCAGCTCTATATTTTTCCTTTTTATAAAAAAATATCAGATAGATTAAATTTATCGCGTTATTTATGATTTCATTCAACAAAAAAATTATTTTATTTTTTAATGAAAAAAGTATTTTATGATCAATTGAGTCTTAGTTTAATTAATATGATCATTATTAACATAAAAAGTACTTTTATGATTCCTGATTATGCCTAGTAGCCCAGTCTCAATCTGATTCTATGATTGATTGGCTAATCTCAGCTCTACTTTTTTTCCTTTTTATGAAAAATTATCACATAGGTTTGATTTTCCGCGTTATTTATAGTTTCATTCAACAATTTTTTATTTTTAATAAAAAAATTAAGTACTTTTATGATCAATTGAGTCTTAGTTTAATTAGTATGGTCATTATTAACATCAAAAGAAAGATAAAAAAAAGTACTTTTATGATCATTCCAAATTATGCCTAGTAGCCCAGTCTCAACCCGATTCTATGATTAATTGGCTAATCTCAGCTCACTTTTTTTTCTTCTTTTTTATGAAAAATTATCAGATATGTTTAATTTACTGCGTTATTTATAGTTTTGTTCAACAATTTTTTTTATTTTTTTAATAAAAAAATAAAAAGTACTTTTATGATCAATTGAGTCATAGTTTAATTAGTGGGGTCATTATTAACATTAAAAGAAAGATTAAAAAACAATGAAAAAGTACTTTTATGATCATTCCAGATTATGCTTGGTAGCTCAGTCTCAACCCGATTTTATGATTGATTGACTAAGTTTAGCTCTACTTTTTTCTCTTTTATGAAAAATTATTAGATGGTTTATCGTATTATCTGTGATCTCATTCAATAAAAGTTTTTCATCTCATTTTTTTCAAACCGTGTTATTTGTTATCTCATTCAATAAAAGTTTTTCATCTTATTTTTTGAAGTGATTTTTTATCTCTTTCTTACATATAACTAAAGAATAAATAATTATTTAAAAGTTACACTGAAACGAGTGAATAATATGAGATAGAATATAAATGACGTAGTCAGTCGAGTCTATCTAATAATTTTTTTATAGTATAAAAGTTCGTAATGTTATCAAACAAACCCTTCAAATGAACGGTGATGGAGCATCAATTGGAACCAATAAATAGTCGATACAGTGTCCTGAAATTCAGTGCCGACAGGGCAAAAGAGAATTATAAAAACATCAAAAAGTGGAATAATTTATACATTTATTATATTTTAGCTTTATGCGATTCTCATTCCCTCCATCCATAATTGACTTAAAGTCACCATAAAAGAAAACAAGCATCCAAAGCCTTTTCCCTCTGTTTATTCGTATTTGATTCTTCAATATTTGTATCAACTCTGGAACTTGAGGAGGAGCTTCATTCATATCCAGAAAGTCCAAACATTTCTCTGAAGCCATATATAGAAATGAATGATTGGGCTGCTCCACTCATAGCAGCGGCGCTGTTTGCATTTCTTTCACCAGGTTTACTGCTGCAGGTCCCTGGGAAGCATCACCCCATTGATTTTATGAACATGAAGACTAGTGCGGCCGCCATTTTTGTGCATGCGGTGCTCTATGCTTTGTTCCTCATCCTGTTCCTTGTTGTTCTTCATGTCCGCCTCTATATCTAAAACAGCAAACAGGGTTTCTCGGCAAAGTTTGCGGCACTCGGTAGTGTCTTGAAATTTCATTCTGTTGCCGTGTTGTTTGTAAGTTCTAATCAGTTGTATGATAGCATGAAATATTGAAAATTTATAATTATTACTAAGATTCTTGTTTTTATCAGTCAGTTATCTTTCCAGATTTTCTGTTAACAATCTTCTTTGATCTCGAAGAAATTGTTAGAATTCAAACTTGATCTTGTCGATAACATTAGAAATTTGAAAGCTTACTGATAATAGAAATTTGAAAGCTTACTGATAAAGCAAAGGTTGACAGCAAAACGTGGCATAAATGCTTAGCAATTAAGCTATGGATAATGGCTACGTGGAAGCATCAAGAAAATTATGGCAGCAAATAAAAATGTGTTATCACAAGGAATGGTTAAGGTGACAACAAAGCAAATAGTGGCAGCAATTGGCATAAAGTCTTGGCAATTAAGTAATATTAATCATTAAGATTGGCAGCAAATATAATTCTACATAGGCGGTTAAAGAACACTATAAATATAGTATAGTGAAAAAAACATAAGTTGAGTGAAAATTGAAAGAAAAAGCGTGAGCTAAAAAAAACGAGAAAGTTAAAATTTAACAAAGTTTTAAGAAAAAAAGTGTTTGTAAAACTAGCTGAAATTAGTGTTCGTATTATACTTATATTTTGTTCGTATTAATAGTGTTCGTATTATACTTATATTTTGTTCGTATTAATAATATTGTGAATTATAAAGTTCGGCTTATTTACGCTTCCAAAAGAAATAAACAGTCGCATTAAACAGAGTAGTCTTACAACTTCCAGTGAATTGCATGTTAATGACAACCAGCCATGTAATTAATATATGTTTTTTTTTTTGCTCTCTAGTTATTCTTAGATTTCTGTTTTATTTTTATAATAAATTCATCAAAGTCTAGTTTCAGATTATGGTATTCCATAAACTGTTGATGAAAATTTCCAATAATGGACATGCAAATTGCAAATGACTCAGTTAAGTTTGGATTATTATCTTACACTCGTGGTGAAAACTTTTGTTTTCACAAGTGCCTTAATTTTAGAGTTTATGATTTTAGTTTAGGAATTTTATTGTAGGGGTAGAATTTAGGGTTTAAGGTTAGAGTTTAGGGTTTAGGTTTAGTTTTTAGGGTTTAGGGCTAGAGATTTAGGGTTTAACCTATAAACCCTAAATTTAAATCATAAATCCAAAATTCTATCAACAACCCTTAAATTCAAAGCTATTACACTTAAACTCCTAAATCTTAAACCCTAAATAAAGTCCCTAAACCCTAAAATTAAAATGCATATCCACAATCGCTTGTGCGTGAAATAATTATCCGTTAACTTTTAGAAATGTTTAACTCAAATTAATCTTGAAGAATGTTGCTAATTATTACAGGGAAATGTCCTGTTTTGAGCATAATAATCAAGTTCAAGTGAACAAAGAAAAAAAGCTATAAACCTGCCATTTTCAAGTGACAGCTGATTAATATATATATAAAAAAGGTAAACTACAAATTTCATCACTCGACTTTGACCATATTTCTGTTTTGGTCACTAAATTTTAAAAATTCTTCATTTTATCACTGAACTTTCAAATAATTTTATTTTTTGTCATTGAACTTTAGAATTGTTCTGTTTTTATCACTTCAGTGTTAAATCAAACATAACAATGTGATGTGATAGCCACGTGTGTTGATATAGATTTTTCTATTGACAGTCATGTTCGTCCACATCATTTTTTGTTTTTTTATTTTTTGTTTGTCTAAAGCTGAATTTTTTACATTTTCATTCATATGTCACGTCGACGCTAGAGTCATCATTATTCAATATTTTTTTGACCACTCAAGACATCAACAAACTCGCATCATCATCCTTACCACTCTTATCAGTTTTTGTCCATGTATTCATCTTTGAACTTTGAGTTTTAATTTCTTTTAATGACATGACACTCTAAAATTATAACATATGAAAGAATATCAAAATCTCACGTTATCAAAATAATACGTTTTAAAATTTAAAAACTAATGTAAAGAAAAAAAAAATTAAAATCAAGTTAAGAAAATTGTGAAATTAAAAGATTAAAAAGTTTATTTATCCTAAAAACAGAAAGAAAGCTGTTTTTTTTCTTCTTTTTCCTTTTTTTTTGAGCGAGAGAAAAAGAAAGTTATATTCTCTTGGGCCATCGAGCCACTTCCGTAGCCACAAAGTATTCTAATATAAGTATATTTAAGCTCTTTATTAAAATTTAAAGGATCATATATGCTTATATTTAAATATGATTCAAACTCGAATAATTCAAGAAAAATAAAAATGAAACAACATATCTTATTGTTAAGTATTCACAGTATTAAATAAAAGCTTAAAGGAACAAAGCAAAGCTGAAGAAACTTAAGAAGAAATTTTATATCAGCTAACCATAGAGTAAGACAGAAGTAGATCCACAAACCAGAATAGAGGAAAATTATGTGAAATTTGTAGATTAATTAGAAGAACAAAATCACATGACAAACAAAAATATGTATGTATTATGTAAGGACTTTGGTTCAGAAACAGGGGGAAAAAGGACTAAATGGACAGATTACATACCAATATTACAGAAATTTAGAAAGTCTCTTATACGAGGTTTGTAAAACAGATGAAAGCTTGAATTTTCGTCAGCTAATCAGCCAAGATACACGTGAATGCCAATAGCTAAGAGCAAGATGCAAATGAGTGCAAAGTAAATTATGGAATGCACCAAAATGGATACTCCACTGGTTTGAAAGTTGCCGAACTCAATGAACCGTGATCTTCCCGGAACTTGAATCAGCAGCCCCGGTGTTAGCAGCATGAACAGCACCACCGCCACAAAAATCGGCCCCCAATCGGACATCTTTAGCCCCCCCCTTCGCGTTTCTCTCGGCAATACTGAGGACCCTTTAGTGTTTATCACTTGGAGTTGGTGGTATGATCTGATCTATGATGGTTATAAGGGCATGGTGTGTTGCTTTAGGAAGAAGAGACAAAGGGTTTGATGAGTTGGAAAGTGAAGATTAGCTATTAGGATTCACACCTTTCTTGCTTTTTGTTGGTTTTAATGGCAAACACTTTGTTTAAAAGGAAACTTCGCTGTAACACTCGATTGCTGTAGGACAAATTTGTGCATTCAAAGGCCAGTTTTTTGGTTTCCGTTCTTATGCTTTATAGAGCATAGAAAAGGAGTGAAATAAAGGTCTTTTAAGCATATAAAGAAATATGGAAAAAGAGCAAAACCCCAATTTAATTGAGTCATAGGAGAAAGAAGCAGAAGCAAAAGCTAAAGTTGGAGTAGCATCACATCCAACTTATAAGACATTATTCACTCTAGATCGATTTTTTTAGTCTTTCAAAAAATACCTCATACAAGTACAAGATTAAAATAGGATGTAAAAGATGATACACTAGTTGAGAAAACTACCCAACGTGAATCTTGACCCGAATAGCTAACAAGGAAATGCAAATGAGTGCAAAATAGATAATTGAATGCACCAGAATGGACGGTCCACTGGTTTGATAGTTGCCGAACTCAACAAAACGGGATTTCGCCGGGATCTGAAAAAGCAGCCCCGGCGATAGCACAATGAAGAGCGTCACAGCCACAAAAACTGGCCCCCAATCCGTCATCTTTTCCAATACACAAAAAACACTTTACAAATCACCTCCCAGATGAGAAAGATTTAAGGATTCCCAAAGCTTGATCTCTCCAAAACACTTTACTTTGAGGGGAAACTTCCCAGAATCCTTCAGTGGGGTATGGATTTTTTGCATTCAATGTTTTTTTGTATGTACCACGTTTGCTTCCTTTTTTTCAAACTTGTCTTTATTTTGGTAATATCAAAGCTGGTTTTTCCGCCTTCCACTAAATAAAATGCGGGTTCAATAAAGTTATTATACTATGTGTTTGTAGTGTATATATATATATATACATACCTAAGGGGAGAGATGGGGAGTTTATTCCTAATGGGTTTTGAACTCTTACTCTAGGGGAAAAGAGAGGGTGTGAACTGAGAATGTGTTTTTAGTATATTTAATATTTGTATTACATTTTGATTCTTTTTGTTCTTTTACTTTTTTTATAATGTCTAGATTTTTCTTTTTCACATTTTCTTATATGTTACTTCGACAAAAATATCAACCGAACTAAACTCAATATGTGTCCTTTTACATTTCGAAATACATATTTCAAATATTGAAGTCAACAATTTTATTATTTAGTCAAAGCTTTTTCTATGTGTTATTTAGTATGAGTAATTTTTTTAATACACGAGTTGTGTAAATTAAATGTTACACAACCATATTTATTTAATCTGTAAAATCTAAATCATAAATCTTTAAATTTTAAGCTTTAAACCCTAAATTCTAAACCTAACTCATAAATTTTAAATCTTAAAATTTAAATCCATAAGCCTTACGCCCTAAACTTTAAAATAAATAAACTTTTATAAATTAAAATTTACATAGTTGGTGTATATTGTCATTTCTAAAACCATTCTTGGTGTTATGTAGTATTTGCACCTTGGTTTTTTTAACAGTCGAATAACATTGCAGGTTTTCTCTTTTTTTTTCCAAATAAAAAAAAATTCAGTGTATCTATCACATTCACACATCGTATACAAATTTTTTGTACCATCTGTTTTTTCACTGAATTAATTCCTCTATTATGATTTGATCATTATTGGTTTCTCTATTTGAGGAAATCTTATTTTCAGTCGTGTGACCAACTTTTTCCGTTAATTACACCAAATGATTTGGTGTTGTTTATATATATATGGAGTGATGTTACATATATATGCATTCACATTTTTATATAGTTTAGCAAATATTATACCTAGTTAATGTTCTTGTCTTTTTAAATTGTAATAAATTTTGTGTAGTTATACAAAAATACTGTAATAAATTGTCTAGTTATACAATATTTGTAACAAACTTGCGAATCATTCGACAATGGATGGTGATAGCTTCACTCAACCACCTGGTGAAGTCTTGAGCTTACTTCATGAGGATATATGTTTAAGAGATACTGGTTAGAAACATTTGGTGGATGTTTTTCTTTATTCTTCTGATTATGTAAGGCTAGTTAATATGTTTTATTGTTCGGGTTTATCCTGTAAGACGTTATAAATTATTATCATGAGGTACTCTTTTCCTCTATTTAGGTTATGGAGGTTTTTAACAAGGCACATGATAATTGTAACGACCCGGATTTTGGAGTCTGAGAGTCGGGTTAACCCGAGGCATAGACTTCGCGTTTGGGCCGAGATATTGGGCCTTGAAAGCCTTTTGGGGCTTGGTTTTAGTTGTTGGGCTTGTTTTGGTTGGTTTGGATTTGGGCTAGGAAGATATCATGAGGGTAAGATAGTAATTTCACAAATGGATGATGGAAGGGGTGTTATGATTTCTTTTCTGCAAAAAGTGAGGGGAGAAAAAGTTATCTTTGTTCCCCTTTTCCCTCTCTCACTCATTTTATCTACCATCCAAATTCTTCATGAAAAAGGTCAAAGCTTTGGGTTTTGCTGTGGATTTATCTTTTAGCTCGTTGAGGGAAAGTTGTTAAGCAAGAAAAGATCTTTATTTTGAAGCAAGTTTTGCTTGGTTTGGTGAGTGATGATGTTTAGTTGAGGGTTGAAGAAGAAGAACAGGAATGGACCTCCGAAGGCTTCTTTTTCAGCTTTAATCCAAGGTTAGTACACCACTAACTCCCATAGTTTCTTGGAAATCATAAAGTTAAGCCCTGTGCATGATTTGAGTGTTTATGGCTTGATATGCTTTGGTTGACTCTATAATGGAAAAATATGGGTTTGGCGTTTGTAAGGCTTAAAATTGGTAGAAATCCACTTAATAACTCCACCATAACTTGTAGGAATGATTTGAGGCTTAACCATATAGGTTAAGAAGGGTTTCTAGGTGAAACCCGTACCCAGAATTTGAAACTTAGGCTTGCGTACCGGTACGGGGGTTCAGCGTATCGGTACGCCTTTGTAATGGGGAAGACGAGTTATGAGGGGCGAACCGGTACGCCTTCCCGTGTATCGGTACCCCTCATCTAAATAGAATTCCAGTAGCGCTTTGGCGTACTGGTACGCAAAGGACGTATCAGTACCCACTGTTAAATTACCTGAAAATGCTTTGTGTACCGGTACGCTAGTGTAGGCGTATTGGTACAAGCAAAGATCGGTACAGGTGATCACAATACCGATATAGAGTACTGATACGACATGGAGTGTATCGGTACAGCTTGGGGTCCAATATTTTTTTTAATATAATTGGAGTATCGGTACTCATGGAAGAGTATCGATACCTAGAGTGGAGTACCGATACTCACTTCAGAGTATTGATACTCGCGGGGAAATTTGCCCAAGAAAGTTGAGTTCACGTTCGGGGGTTCTATAATTCAAGGCAAGGGCTCTAAGGGTCAATTATGGTGTAAAATGAATATTAAAACTGAGAAATAGATATTTAAACCACGTGTGTGAAATAACTAGTTAATAACTTGGCAAATAATTAGGTGAATTATGTGAGATAGTTACCCATAGAGATTCTAGGTGGATCGAATGATGTTGTGTGATAATTAGGGTCCTTGTTGTGTGCTGATGGGACACCTAGATAGTTGAGTCATCCCTTGTTGGTTAAGGTTGATAATGTATTGATATGGTAATAATGTACCGTGCCATGTGGGCACTTGGTTGTTGGGATCCGGATACCCAGTGAAAGAGTGTTGCAACACCACAATTTGAGATACCGAATTGAGGTTACCGAATGCTATGCGACTGGGCCTCATTCAAAGATAATCGAGGGAGCATTCTGAGTATGAGAGTATGTTCTGATGTTATGTGACCTGACCTCACCCGGAGAGTAGATGCTCGAGGGATGATTCCAAGCAAGAGTGTATGATTCGATGCTGAGGGTGTATGATTCGATACTGTATGACCCGACCTCACCCGAAGTGTATGTATTAATGCTATGTGACCCGGCCTCACTCTTGTATGGTATGGTACATGGGCCTAGTGAGCCCTTATTTGTTTGATATTTGATTTGATGATTGATCATGATGATGAAATATGTTTAGGCAGTTATGGTAGCGCCATTGTTATCTTACCATGATGCATTTCTTTATTTATGATTTGCATGAAGCATGGTTGAGTGGCGGTGTATCCACTGAGCTTTGTTAACTCAGCGTTCAGAATCATTATTTTTGTTCGCGTGTTAATAGGTTTGGCATGTTCTTGGAGGAGAACCATCAGGGGAGAATTCCAGCACCTCGTTTCTTCAGAGTACATAACTTAGGTTTTTTGGCTATGTATTCATAGGAACCTATTGTTAATGGTATATTGTAATTTGTATTTGAATTTTATAATGATCGAGTCAAATGTTTTTATTTATGTATTTTCAAAAGAGCTCTACTTTATATGTTTTAACTATTCTTTATGTATTTTGGGTTGAAATCAAATGGGTTTTAATAATTGATTTGTGGAATGGGCTAAACTACGTCAAAATTTTATGGTAATGGGTTGGGCTTGAGGCCCAAATGTGACATCTGGGTCGAGGGTGTTACATTTAGTGGCATCAGAGCTTAGGTTTAGCCGGTTATAAGAAAACCCCAGGGTGGTGAGGAGTCGTGGATAGGTGTCTAGCGAATACGAGCCCTTATGTCTAAGTTGTACTTTTTCAAGACTAAAATCTGGATGGTGTGCCCTGTGTTCGCATGTGTCGCTAGTTGCGACATTAAGATAGATTTGATCACGGTCGTGAGGGCTGCGATGATGGTTGATTCTTTTGAGGATGATTCTGAGGTAAGGGGAAGAATGACCTGAATGAGCAAATAAGTGGTTAAAAAACTTAGAGGATTCTGGGGTAGTTGTGAAGTAGTCTTGGAAGTGATCTTGATTGTGATGTTCCCTTCCAAAAGGTAATGTGTACGAGTGGCGGAAGATTGTTGAATTGGAGTTCAACTCGCATTCCTAACAAGGTATATCGTCTAGGTTGAGTCCAAAGAGAAGTACATCAGTGAGGTACGCTTGGGTAAGATAAGAGACAAGTTCTAGCTTTGGTTTAGAGTGTTAAGACAGTGTTTGAGTATAAACAAGATTCTCTATGATTGAGTCGTTATGCTCTAAAGTTAGTTGCTACCAAAGAGTAAAGGTGTATGAGGTTTAGACTTAGATTAGAAACCACCTATAGATACGTGTAACAGCGGGTTCACGTTGGATATTTTTAGGGTTGGATGATTTTGAGAAGACATTCAAATAACTTCAAGGTCAACGGCGAGTCAGTTTGATGATTCCTTAGGCTACGTTGTGGGGACCCAGGACATCATGAGATTCTTTTCAGGTTCTGCTGAAAGGTTTCGTGTCGAGTGGAGATAAAAGAGAGTTGTTATAGATCAGCTACCGAGGTTGGTCAGAAATCTAAATTAAGGGTTTTGTAATGGGCTTCTCAATTTCTGCTATAACAGAGAGTGTTGATGGTTCGGCCCTAGCGTCTTCCACCGTTTCAGGAGCTTTGTGGATGACATTACCTTGAGGTATGTTTCTTGCTTGGGGAAATTGTTATGAGTGCCAGACAATGGGTCTCATGGAAAATGACTGCTCAATCGTGGATGAGTATTTACCGGTTCAGTCCTTAAGGTTGACTTCTTATGGGCATAGTCAAAGTAATTCGAGAAGTGGTGTTGGGTCATCTTCAAAGTATCTTCAAAGTATTAGGGTGAAGGTCAGGTGAGATCTACATGTAAAGTCATCGCATGAGCTTTTGTTAGACAAAATACTGTTCATGCCAAAAGTGACAATCTTGTTACGAGAGTGTGTTAAATAATTTGGTCCCATTGTGGTTTTCAGTTTCTTGATAGTAATTCGATATCTTGTTCTTACCTTGGCAGATATCTTATTGAGTGGGTTATGTGATAAGTTTCTTCGAGATTGATTTTGGGTCAATAAGTTAATGGATTGATAAGTGTTGGTAAGTAAAGGTTCCACCGTAGGTGGTGCATATGGTTTAGAGTAACGGTCTCCATGGACTTGTTAGACTTACCCTTGGTAATGGTTGGTCATGTGAGTACGAGGAGTGCCTTGGTTTCCAAGCGAGAATTTCAATGTTGGGGTTGGAATGAACCAGTTTTCCGGTATTGTGTGTGAAGGAATCTTATCTCTTCAGCCTATGTGTTGTGCTCATGTGATGCTAGTTGAAAATGGTCTTATAGGTTGCAAGGCGTTCTTAGTTTGCGTTGTTGACGCAAGGGTAAGAGTGTGCGGTTTAGAGCAGTAGACATACAAGTGGTTATCGAGGTACTCTTCGAGGGTTGAGCGGGATAACCTCTGGATCATGGAGTAGTACCCATGATAGGGATATGTTGAGTCTGGTATTAAGTGTTCATCACCTTATGGTCTGACATCTACCAAGCCTCTTGATTAAGGACTTCTTGGTATAGGAGGGGGCGCGGGCGATGTATCCAATGGGTTCGCCTTCTCGTGTTGGTATAGCGAGATATAAAGGTGTTAGTTGTTGTGGGTCGATGTATAACATGGAAGATCTGTATTTATTTTTTAGGGTTGATGATCTTGTTAATGTTGAAGAGTTCTGAGATTCCTGTAAGATTGTTCAGGAGGTTGGTCTAGTAAGTTGAAGGTTAAGGAGAATTAGTGTTAAAAATTTGGGGTTTGATGTGATGTTTAAACTCTAAAGGCAAGTCGAAGAATGTTTTGGACTTATGAAGGCGTCGAGATAATCTTAAGTTCGACGAGTATAGGGTTGCTTATTTGGGATCTAGATGGGTTGTTTTCATACATGGTAACAGTGTAAAGATGTTCTAAATGGCTTCAGAGAAATGTGGGCTTTGGTTAAGTTGCATGGAGTTGGATTCTTGTGTTGATGCGTTGTGTTGAGAGAACCAGTAGGAATCTTGAAGGGCCTGCTAAAGTTTTAGCACTAACGCTAGTCAGAATTTGGTAGTAAGGACTAAAAGAGAGTGTTCAGAACTTTGAGGACAGTTTGGTGGTTTGATCCCTAGTAGAGCTTGGTAGTGGTAGCAATTTTCTTTTGGAACAGAAGTGGCTTGGCTGGTAGAATCGCTTGATCGTGGTTTCACATCTACTTATTTCGTAGTGGGATCAAGTAAGTGAGGTGATAAGTTATGTATTAGTTAACCAAGTTGTGAAGAATGTTGTATTTTCATGTTAGATGGATGATAGAACATGATCGATAGAGTTTGTTATTCCTGAACATGTGGGTTATGGTGATTATATATGAGGAAGTACCATATGGTATGCCTTGAAAGAGTGTCGCGTTTTGGACACAGATGAGGGTCGAGTTCACGACTTTAGAAATGCTAGTGTTGGTAGAGAGGGTTGTTCATTGAGTTGTGACTCATCCAAAATGAGTTTAGAGTGATGATGTTTGATAATGCTATTGAGATTATCGTTGGTTGATCCGTCTCCAAGTTTAATATGAGTATTATTCTGGACGTTGAGCATGTATTGTTGAGGGGGCTTGTAGAAAGTGGAAAATTTATGTCGAGAGTTTGGTTAGGAGGGTTTTTGTCGAATCTAAGAGCCACATAGACAATTGTCAACGAGAGGTTGGTTGGAGCGTTGGCAGTTGCATCTTCTTCCCTCGATTAAATTTCGAGGACAAAATTTTTAAAAGGATGAGAGAGTTGTAACGACCCGAATTTTGGAGTTCAAGAGTCGGGTTAACCCAAGGCATAAACTTTGCGTTTAGGCTGAGATATTGGGCCTTGAAAGCCTTGTTGGGCTTGGTTTTAGTTGTTGGGATTGTTTTGGTTGGTTTGGATTTGGGCTAGAGTTTAGGGTTTAGGATATTTCATGAGGATATATGTTTAAGAAATACTGGTTAGAAATATTTTGTGGATGTTTTTCTTTATTCTTATGATTATGTAAGGCTAGTTAATATGTTTTATTGTTCGGGTTTATCCTGTAAGACGTTATAAATTATTATCATCAGGTACTATTTTTTTCTATTTAGGTTATGGAGGTTTTTAACAAGGCACGTGATAATTGTAACGACCCAGATTTCGGAGTCTGAGAGTCAGGTTAACCTGAGGCATGGACTTCGCGTTTGGACTGAGATATTGGGCCTTGAAAGCCTTTTGGGCTTGGTTTTAGTTATTGGGCTTGTTTTGGTTGGTTTGGATTTGGGCTAGGAATATGTCATGAAGGTAAGATAGTAATTTCACAAATGGATGATGGAATGGGGTGTTATGATTTCTTTTCCGCAGAAAGTGGGGGGAGAAAAAGTTATTTTTGTTTCATTTTTCCCTCTCTCACTCATTTTATCTCCCATCCAAATTTTTCATAAAAAGGTCAAAGCTTTGGGTTTTGCTGTGGATTTCTCTTTTAGCTCGTTGAGGGAAAGTTGTTATGCAACAAAAGAATCTTTATTTTGAGGCAAGTTTTTCTTGGTTTGGTGAGGGATGATGTTTAGTTGAGGGTTGAACAAGAAGAACGAAAATGGATCTTTGAAGGCTTCTTCTTCAGCTTTAATCCAAGGTTAGTACACCACTAACTCCCATAGTTTCCTGGAAATCATAAAGTTAAGCTATGTGCATGATTTTAGTGTTTATGACTTGATATGCTTTGGTTGACTCTTTAATGGCAAAATATGGGTTTGACATTTGTAAGGCTTAAAATTGGTAGAAATCCACTTAATAACTCCACCATAACTTGTAGGAACGATTTGGGGCTTAACCATATAGGTTAAGTAGGGTGTCTAGGTGAAAATCGTACCCAGAATTTGAAACTTGGGCTCGCGTACCGGTACGGGGTTCAGCGTATCGGTACGCCTTTGTAATAGGGAAGACAAGTTATGAGGGGTGTACCGGTACGCCTTCTCGTGTATCGGTACCCTTCATCTAAATAGAATTCCAGTAGCACTTTGGCATACCAGTACGCAAGGGGTGTATCGGTACCCATTGTTACATTGCCTGAAAAGGCATTGTGTACCGGTACGCTAGGGTAGGCATAGCGGTACGGGCAAGGATCGGTATAGGCGATCACAGTACCGATATGGTATGGAGCGTATCAGTATAGCTTGGGGTCTAATTCTTTCGAATGTAATTGGAGTATCGATACTCATGTGGGTGTATCGATACCTAGAGTAGAGTACCGATACTCACTTCATAGTATCGATACTCACGGGGCAATATGCCCAAGAAAGTTGAGTTCGCGTTCGGGGGTTCTATAATTCAAGGCAATGGCCCTAAGGGTCGGTTATGGTGTAAAATGAATATTAAAATTGAGAAATGAAGATTTAAACCCCGTGTGTGAAATAAATGGTTAATAACTTGGTAAATAATTGGGTGAATTGTGTGAGATAGTAACCTATAGGGATCCTAGGTGGATCGAATGATGTTGTGTGATAATTAGGGTCCTTACTGTGTGCTGAGGGGACGCCTAGATAGTCGAGTCATCCCTTGTTGGTTAAGGTTGATGATGTATTGATATGGTAATGATGTATCGATAACCCATAGGGATCCTAGGTGGATCGAATGATGTTGTGTGATAATTAGGGTCCTTACTGTGTGCTGAGGGGACGTCTAGATAGTCGAGTCATCCCTTGTTGGTTAAGGTTGATGATGTATTGATATGGTAATGATGTGCCGTGTCATGTGGGCACTTGGTTGTTGGGATCCGGATACCCAGTGAAAGAGTGTTGCAACACCACTATTTGAGATACCAAATGGAGGTTATCGATGCTATGTGACCCGGGACTCATTCGAAGATACTCTAGAGAGCATTCCGAGTATGGGTTTATGTTCTGATGCTATGTGACCCGGCCTCACCCAGAGAGTAGATGCTCGATGGATGATTCCGAGCAAGGGTGATGATCTGATGCTATGTGACCCGACCTCACCCAGGGTGTATGATTCGATGCTGTGTGACCTGGCCTCACCCGAAGTGTATGTACCGATGCTAAGTGACCCAGCCTCACTCATGTATGGTATTGTATGGTATATGGGCCTAGTGAGCCCTTATTTGTTTGATATTTGATTTGATGATTGATCATGATGATGCAATGTGTTTAGGCTGTTATGGTAGCGCCATTGTTATCTTGCCATCTCTGTTGCATTACTTTATTTATGATTTGCATGAAGCATGGTTGAGTGGCGGTGTATCCTGTAAAACCCTTAACGTATACTCGTAGACCGAATATACATTAAAGATGTTACGAAAACATTGGAAGAAATCTTGACTTGTAATAATTTTTTATACCAAAATTAAATTTTGTAGTTTAACCCTTTCTCGGTTTTAAATTTAAAACTATGTCATCTAGGTGCAGCTAGCTTTGACCCTGAATTGGTAAAAAAATTATAATTGAATTATTAAAATAAAAACAATATAATTCAGGGTGAAAACTACGTAAGCTGCATAAACCCTTTCTTGATTTTAAAAATTTTACGCGATTGGGGTTAAACAACATTTTAACCATACAAATGATTTTGCTATTGTTAACAATTCATATTTTTAAACTTATCCATCCATAAAAACATATCATTACATTGTAAACTTATGTTGTAAATACTTTAAATTTAAAATACTTACATGCCCACTAGTCTATCAGATTATGGTAAAGACGTACTTACTGAACTTATGGTAGTAACTTGATTTTTCCCAAGCTTCTGATCCTCCTCGATAGATGATTTCCAGGAAACTTACGTGTGACATAAGACACACGCTAAGTACGAACTTAGTGAGGTAGTTAAACTTATTTATTTTAAAAACATGAAATAATGTAATACAGTATGTCATATATAAAAGTGCATTTCGTTTTCTCTATAACATGGTAAGTATATCACAATGTACATATGTCATGTATCATAACTATCATATAAATCATGTTATTATTGCATAATATATTCTCTATCATGGACATGCTTTCATCATGTAATCATTTACATATTATGTACTCTATCATGGTCATACTTTCATTATGCAGTCATTTGCATATCATGTATTCTATCATGTATCATGTAATATTTCTATCATGTATCAATAATATTTCTATCATGTATGTCATGTACTTCTTTGTCATGTAACATGTAACTTTTTTATGTATCATGAAATCATGTAACATCTGTATCATGTAGCATGTAGCATCTATATCATGTATCATGTAACATCTTTTTCATGTATCATGTAACATATGTATCATGTAGATCATATATCACCTCTATCATATAAATCATGTATCATCATGCAATCATTTGCATGCTCATGGTCTACCATGTAATCATCTTGTTATTATTATCATCGTGTCTGGCTAGAGGCCCGTAGAAACCCTGTAGCCTATCTGCACCGTAGTGTCATGTAGAGTACGTACTCGAGAGGACGCTCTTTGCTCCTCATATAAAGACACTCTTTGCTCCCTATATTAAAACACCTCGCTAGTGTCATTTGCACCCTAGGGTGTATCTTGTTTCATTTTAATCTTGTCATTATCCATATTTCATGTATGCATAATATATCATCATTTATGCAAACAATAATTCGTACATTGTATTCCGTCAAGCTTGCCATGTCGAGCAATGTATCATATCATGTATTATAGAGAAATGAAATGTCATTTTCAATGCAATGCAAACATTTAGAAATGCACTCACCTTGGTCATTTATTAATATGCCTCACTAAGCTCTATTGATCCTTTCCTTTATAGTACCTCGAACCTTCTTTTGATTCCGATCCAACTTTATTTATCATATGAATATAAATAAATATTTGTTAGATTCACTTCTAACAATATTTCAATTAAGCTATTGAATCATTCAACATAAAAATTTTCCATAAATTTCTTTCCTTCCTTTTACTGTTCACAAACTCATTTTTGGTCCCTAATGACCATTTTGATCTTCAAATAATTCCTCCAAGCTTGCTAACCATCATCAAACACAAATTGTCTCAATTTTCATTTTCTGTCAACTTGCACTGCCATCAAAGAAATATTTTTTATAAAATAATCTACAACTCATAATTTGAATCTGTTTGTTCTGAAAGAAACTAGATTCGAAAAGATTTTCACCTGTATAAATTAATAGTCCAAATTCAACTCGTACGATTTATGACAAATTTTCAAAGTCAATTTTCAGTGCTGATTTTCGGAACAGACTGCTATATTGTTTTACGATCTTTCACCACTTAAAAATTCATATCTTTTTACTCAAAACTCGAAATCAATTTCCGTTTGTTGGAAATGAAACTAGACGAACAAATATTTGCATCGGTATAAAATTCACCATCTAACCATTTTTTAGAATTTATGCTGAATTTTCAAACTTACTGCCAAATCCAGTTTTCCTACACAACTTCCATAAATAACTTCAAACTTTATACTAATTTTTCCTGACTTTGCTATTTTTCAATTTGGTCCCCTTAATTGATTCAAACCACTAATGTATCACTTTCTTCATCAAATAATTATTTAAAAATAATTCCCTCTAATTTTTCGTTCTTTCCGAAATAGTCACTAAAAATGCAAAGATAATGATTCAAGCTTCTTAACTTTGCAAATTATTCCTCAAATCAACATTACTACCTTAACTCCATCATTATAACTAAAAATAAGATTTAGCCCCCATAAAAAATTTCAATTTCGATTTGATCACTTAATTTTGACAAATTGTCAAAATGGTCACTAATTCAATTCAACATCAATTTGGCATTCTAACTTCATTTTCTTATCTCAAACATCATTAATAACATAATTACACTCCAATTTATAAAAATTCAGATTTGGTTCTTCAACTTTTCAATTTGCTGAAATGGTCCCTATACAATTTAACTTAGGGTTTTGCTTCCAAACAACAAATCAAGCTTACTAGATCATTAATCCAACATCACAAACCCTAAATTAGACTTGAATCCATAAACCATAATCATCTTCATAATAATCAAAACATATAGAACTTAAATCCGAACTCAATATCATGATTTCAACATCATACTAGCTTGATTTCAACTTGAATTTCAACATGAAATCATAAAATCTCAAAACCCCCAAGTTAGTCTATGAACCCTAATTTCTTCTCATACAAAATTCTCATAAATCAAGCATGTTTTCCATGAATCATTCACACCAAAAGATAGAGCTTGATGAGGAACAACTTTGTAGTTCGAAAGATTACCTGAAAATCGAGTTTCGGAGCTTGAATCAAACTTGGAAAAATTTTTCCCTTTTTTTCTCCCCTTAGTTCAAAATATTTCAAGAAAGATGAAAAATTTGGTTCATCTTTTACTTATTTAAATCCACATGTTAAAATTAAATGAATTTAAAATTCATTTAATTAGTGAAATTACTAATTTGCCCTTTAGTCCAATGGCCAAGAATTAATCTTATAAAAAAATCAATGGCCATGATTAAATCCATGTGTATTTGACCTTTCAAGATTGCCCTCCAACAAGACATTATTTACAACAAGTATTGAAAATTGTCATTCCATCAAAATTGAACCAAATTGGTTCCAATCCAACCGTCCATGTCCCAAAATATCTTATATTTTTATTTATGGCATTTATTCGATCTAAATATTTGAATTTCACTCAATACGATTTTTAAATTTTCTTCATTTGAACTTTAAAGCTTTATAGCCACTAATATAAACATCGTACGAAAAATCCAAGTAACACGAAAGTGTCACTCTTGAGGGTGAACTATTCATTTACTCGTTTAACTTACATAACTTTTGGAAATTACACTTTGGTCCCTAAACTTTTCCAAAGTTCACACTTTAACCCCTAAACTTTCAAAAATTATATTTTGGTCACTGGTCAAAAATTGGGATATTACATATCCACTGAGCTTTGTTAGCTCACCGTTCGGAATCATTGTTTCCGTTCACAGGTTAGTAGGTTTGGCATGTTCTTGGAAGGGCACCATCAAGGGAGGATTCCAGCGCCTCGTTTCTTCATAGTACAAAACTTAGGTCTTTGGGCTATGTATTCGTAGGAACCTATTGTTCATGGTATATTGTAATTTGTATTTGAATTTTATAATGATCGAGTTAAATGTTTTATTTATGTATTTTCAAAGAAGCTCCACTTTATATGTTTTAACTAGTTCTTATGTATTTTGGGTTGAAATCAAATGAGTTTTAATAATTGATTTGTGAAATGAGCTAAACTAAGTCAAAATTTTGTGTTAATGGGTTGGGCTTGAAGCCCAAATGTGACATCTGGGTCGAGGGTGTTGCAATAATAATCTCTCTTTCTTTACCAAAAAAATAATCTTGGTGGCGTGGTAGACAATTCGTATTTAAATCTATTAGTCTTGTGTTCAATTTCTAAGTAATGATTTAATTTTATTAATTAATTAACTAAAGATTGTTTGAAAGAATAAAAAATATCATTATGATAATTACCCCTTTTAATATTTAAAAAAGGGTTTTATTGTCTTTTTCCAACGGAGTTAGTACTCAGTTAAATGGTGACACTAACTTAGTCAGTCTCATCTGTCCCAGTGGTTAAATGTAATGTAAAAATAAGATGCGTCACGTGATAATCTTATTGTCCCAGTGGTTAAGTGGTAATAGCATCTCCTAGCTAGGGTTCCAACCCTACCTCTCCCCAATTATTAAAAAAAATAAGGTATATCAAATTATTTGCACATAATTAGTGAAAGAAGTTGACCTTATAATTGAAAATACACATTTTGAAGTGTATAGGGATTATAAGTGATGGGATTATAGTAGAGGGACTAATTTAGCAAATAAAACAAGATAAAGAGACCTTCTATACAACTTGATCAAAAAATAAACCCGCCAAATTGTTTGATTGAATTAAAAAAATTGACCCAGAAATAGTAATGATAAAATTATAGTAACACCAAATACAATAATTAACAAATAAATCATGTCAAAATTAGGTGACCAAAACAAAAATACAATAAAACTGAGTGACTAAATATATAGTTTGTCCTAAATATATTTTAGAAAAGTTATTTTAATCAATATACAAGAAGATAACGAGAGAGAAAATATTTCATGCACTGGCGGTGAAAATTTTATTTTCTACAAACATGTCTAATTTAAAGTTTAGCAGTTTAGTTCTTGGTTTCAAGGATGGAGCCGGAATTTGGGGTTAGGGGGCAAAATATAAATGTTTAAAAGTGAGGGGACAAATTCAAAAATAAACCAATATTTAAAACAATTCATAAAGGAAGACCAAAGTGAAAAAATAAAACTTTTCTTGGGTGGGGGGCAATTGCCCCTCCCCACCCTTAATAGCTCCGTCTCTGCATGGTTTAGAGATTATGATATAATGTTTAGAATTTAAGGTTTATTGTATGCATTTAGATTTTAGAAGTTATGAGTTAAGGTTTAAGTACTAGAACTTTAAGCTTATAATTAAGAATTTAAGTTTTTTTTTAAACCCTCTTATTGCATGAAATAATAATCCTAACAAAAGTGTGGATTTTACCTAAAATCGCGTCCGCTTGAGTTGGTATTTGGTTTAAGAGAATATTGACCCATATGGACATGGATCGGGTTAAGAGAAAGAAAACAGACCAGTAGAGAAACTGTAGTGGGCACAGCCCATAGGCCATAACTGTTGGGTCACTTCAGCTAAAATATTATTATAGTCTTACAACTACAGAACCATAACTTGGAACAGCCCGCTAATGTTATGACATATTGGCCGATTAATTCGAATTAAATTTTATAGATGCTCAACATGGAATAATCCTCCCAATTTATTTTTTCTATTCACAATATCAAAATTTAAATCTCTAACTTTGCTTAAAGAATCAAACGTCTTATCTCGCTAGGCCAATTGATTGTTCTCATCTCGATGCACATTTACGTTGTTCTGTTGACGTCAAGTTACTTTGACTGATAAAGTTTCATTGAAGATCCTTGTCTTTGCTAATTATTATGTATAAAATTCAAGGAATGGTCCGGTTAAAAACATCAAGTTGTTTTCTTTAAGAAATTAAAATTTGATTAGTTTTATTTACAATGTGTACATGAGTTTTATTAAAAATAAAAAAACAAATATTACTATAAAATAATGATAAAAACATAAATATGCATAGGTTTACACATTGCAAGTTCGAATAAGTGATTGCCAACGGATCATATGATTTATTTCTTCTGGCTGTTCATTTAAGCCAAGTTTAGTATTATATATCTGAATTAGTAAAGGTTTTGTTTGTATGTTATTTTAATATTTAAAATATGATTTATTTCTTCAAATTAAAATTTACAAACAATATATTAATTTTCTTAAAATGTGTTTAGAATCAATATTTTATATATTATACTATTAACAAATTCAATATCATTTAAACTAACCTATTTTATTTTCAACGTCAAATTTTCAAAATAGTTTCTTACAGCAATTTTATCACTTTAAATTTAAAACGATACTTCTTAAAAAAAACACTTTTCAACCAGAGGGGTAATTATAAACTAGTTCTTATAGCAAATTTGGTTTAATTGTTTAAATTTATAGGGAAGAGTGAGCATCTATATATATATACGTACATACACAGACGCACGTATATATTGTTAGTTTATCTGACTGGAACAGGATTTGTCTTTTAACTGTTCATGGGAATAAAACAAATGGGAAAGGATAGGGCTATAAAACGAACTAAATGTTCAACGAACTGTTCGTGAACCGTTTAGCGAGAAGTTTATTTATGTTTGTTTATTTATTAAATAAACGAACATAAATAAGATTTTATATTCGTTTAATTAAATGAACGAACATGAACAAATGACTTGTTAGTTCATTTACGTTCGTGAACATTCGGTAATCAATTCGTTTATGTTTGTTTAAATTTATTCATATATGTCTATTTATATTTATTATTTTTCATAACAAAAAAAGTATTATATTTTAAAAAATAAAACATATATTAAAAATATAATAAAATGAAAAAAATTAAATAAGTACTCAATGTACGAGACTTCAGATTTCTTATAAAAAATTAAACAATACTCAATGTTTGTTTGCGTTCGTTTGTTATTTTAACGAACGAATACAAATAAGAAATTATGTTCATTTAATTGTTCGTGTTCTTCATTTGTTCGATTAAAATTAAACAAACGAATATAAATATACTCTCGTTCGTATTCGTTAGGATCGTCTACCGACCTAGGAAAGCAAATAAACACTATGTTTTAGGGTAATTACTACTATAACCTTTACTTAAATCCGATTTGATACATTAAAGGACAATGATCCACGTTGTTTAGCCGCAGACAGCTTAATTATTGCCATTAATTAAAGCCCAACTACAATGTCCTTTGACAGATTATAAAAAAAAAAAAAAAAAAAACAATGTCCTTTGACAGATTAAAAGTTAACAGCCAAACATAATAGCTAGCTCCCTAGGGCCCCTTTAAGGCTTTAAGCTTTTACATGTAACATGTGCAATATTATATGAAATATCGACTTCAGATTTTTCATCCATATTCAATATTAAAGGATCCCATTCCCCACCATCAAATTATGAGATTTTTTAATATAATCCCCGATACAAGCAATTTTGAATGTATTATTGCAACTTTATGTTATGATTATTTAACATTTTTTATTATGTTGTGGTAAAATTATCGATTTGTAAGCATGGAAGGAATTATGATTAAATATTGAGAGAAAAAATTACATAAGTTTAAAGTAATAGTGACTCGTTAAATATTTAATCTTTAAAATTAGATGAACAAAAGTCTAATTTAAATTGAGTAAGAGAAAGGATATTTCGTATAAAAAAAAAACAACGACTGAAATATATTTCAAAAAATCTACAACATAAAAATTTGGAAAAGTTAAGATATTTCTTTTAAAAAGCGAAAGTACCAAAATGACCACTCACAAATACGACTCATAGCCAAACGAACAGTAACGGTGACAAGCCACTAATGTCAGGGGTCTACCTCTAATTACTCCATAAAATAAGTTGCAAAACCATATATATACTATTGAAAAGGTTTAAAATATATTAATATTAGATATTGCTCTTTTACATTATCAACTCTTATTAATATCAACTTCACAATTTAAATTTGTATTTTTTAGGAGAATAAATCTGGTTTTAGTTTAATGTTCTTAAGGTCACATTAAAAATAAAAAAAATATTTTATGAATTTGGCAATAAAGTATGTAAAAATCTAGAATATGTACCCACTTTGATAGATTCGAAAAGATGTTATTATGCCGGGTCAGGTTGTTTAGTTAATTGAACTTTAAAATCACATGCCATTTTTTTTTCAAGTATAGTCAAGGTTGGTAGGCTCCCTCACTATTTAAATTCACTAATAAACTTTAATTTAATGTGAAATTTAACATATATTTTTTAATTATTAATGATTGAATAAAATTAAAATTCTATAAATATTATTGCACTAAATTAAATTTGAATGACCTATATCGTAGAACATATATAATTTAAATTTTTATCTCATTGTAAATTAGAACAAAGAAAAGTAGATGTTGGGTGAAAAGGGACATTTACCATGTGGATTCAAAGAATCAAATTGTTTGTTGTCATGTTATTTTTTAGATCTTCACATGTACACAAAGATTGGTATTAATTTTCCTTATGTTACATCATGTGAGGGTGACAGATATTAGGCAAAATAAAATACTATAAAAATATTGAATGATCTGAGAAGATTTTTTTATGGACTAAATTAATTGACCAATAAAACTTGTGCTAGTTTTCACCTACCAAAATCATGGATCATGAGCTCATTAAAAAATTCATGGATCTTTCATCTCGATTCCTATCTTGCTTGGATCATAACACTACAAAGTCATATAATTCATACATCACATTTTCTATGTTTTTTTTGTTTTTTTTTTAAAGTATTAGGTTGTTGCGACTTCTTTTTTTAATCAAAAATTCGCTAAAAATATATTAATTGCATTTTTATTTTTATTTGAAATATTTTGAATTTATTTTGAAAATTTGCATTTTGGGAAATTTTGTTTTAAAAATTCATTTTAAAAAAAATAAAGACTGGAGCTGCCACCGATCATTTTTAAAGGTAGACCAGACACCAAAAATAAAATCAAAGATTCTTTTAAAAATGGGTTCATGAGTCGGTTACAGATAGGAAATGATTAGCACCCCAATCCGCCCAAAATTGGTACCTCGTTGAATACAATTTATCTTAATTAGAAATTTACGAATTCAAATTTTAAATTAATTTAAGATATGTTTAAAAATGCGAGTAAATTTTAAAGGCCTCGTTATTCGAGGATAAACGAAAGAACCACCACCACTACAACTGGTACTGACCATATTTACTATTGAATAAAAGGGCGCCGCATTAACAGTTAATATATCCGAGTGCGAGAAAATGAAGCAGAGCAAGATATATATGTACAAAATGAAAGCAGGAATTTAAAAAAATCGAAAAAGGACTGGATCGAACATAAGATAAAATGTGCATAAAATAAATAGCAGAAATTAAATGTAATAATTTAAATTGTGGAAATTAAAGTGCAAGAAAGTAAATTACGGAAATTAAAAGACGAGAATTAAAAGCCACATTAAATGAACCATAAATAATACGGGTCATTTCCCATTGTGGGTCACCGTAAAGCCAGTTTAAACAAGAAATTAAATAAACAAACACAAAGAACCAAGATATATAAATAATATATCATATATGTACTATAATATGAATAATACTATAATATATAATAGTAACATATAATATATACTATAATATAAATAATATTATAATATATAATAATAACATATAATATAAACATAATATTATACTTATAATATATAATATATACTAAGTAACTTATATATATACATATATATAACATAATAGATAATATATGTTATAATATAGGTATATATAATATCAAATATATATAATATAACATATGGTAAACATACACATATATAAAAAGGACCGAAATATTAAAAAAAGAAAACATAGGGGTAAATTCGAAAAAAAAGGAAAATAAAAAAGGATGAAATTAAAACGAAAATGAAGATAAGAGACTAGAAAAGGTATTAACTCAGGATTGATTTGAAAACGAGAATAAAGCTCGAGGGTCGAAACGGAAATTATCCCCTCGACTAAAATACGCGGATCTTTCTAAGATCTGGATCAATGTGCGGGTCAAAAGCTGCCCAAAACGACATCGTATGGCTGCCTACATAAATATAAAAAAGGGCAAAAATAAGTTTATCAGCCTCATTTTTGTTTGTTTCATTTCAAGCAAAAAAAAAACAAAAATAAAGAGCTTTGAAAGCTCTGTAAACCCGAAATCCTAGCCCCCTTTTTTGAGCGTTGTTCCTCAGCGGCGCAGTCACCTTTTTGTACCAAACGTGTGTATTCATATTTCTTGCAAATCATGAAATTCAGGAAATTAAGTAAATATTGGTGTTTAGAAAAATATTTGGGAAAATAGAGTATGTTGGGAAAATTTTAGAAATTTATGGCATTTTTTACAGTGTCAGGGGAGAACACCTCATGCATGAGGCGTTCTCTATTTTTTTAATATTTTTTTGAACAAAAAAAATTAAAAAATAGAGAACGCCTATTGTTTTTTGTCTAAATAATATTAAAAAAATAAAAAACGCCTCCTACAGGAGGCGTTATCAACCGGCACTGTAAAAAATGCCATAGAATCCCAAATATCCCTTAACATACTCCATATTTCCAAAAATTCATTCTTAAACACTCTATATATCTAACGGAGCCCATAAAATTAATATAATAATATTTTAAAAAGAAAAAGAGAAAACGAGAGAAAAGTAAATCGCAGGTTACATATAATAAAGTAGCCAAAGTTGAAATTTTCTGAGAAGTTAGTGAAGGATGCAAGGCCTTTCTTAATATGATAATTTTCTTTGGCTTAATTATAAAATAAATGTTTAAATTATTTTTTGTAATAGGTGTTTAAAGTAATTTTTTGTTAAAGCAGGTGTCTAAAGTTTTATTTTTAGCTAAAATAGGTGCCTAAAGTATTTTTTGACTGAAATATGTGCCAAAAGTATTATTTTTGGTTGAAATATGTGCTAAAACAAGTGTCTCGGTTGACTTTAAAACAAGCAAAAAAATAAAACATTAAACACTTATTTCAGGCAAAAAATATTTTAGGTGTCTGTTTCAGCCAAAAAAAATTAGACATTTATTTCAATAAAAAATATTTTAAGTACTTATTTTTAAAAATATATATAATTTGAATACTTATTTTGTAGTTAAGCCATATTCTTTTTAAGAGAAGGTTAGAAATGGAATTTTCACATGAAAGACAACACAGATCTATATGCCAACTATCAAATGTTTGTATCCATAATAAAATACCCTCTCTTTTTTTTAACCCCCTCCCTCTTTTTACATGTTTTTTTAAAAAAAATAAAAGATTACGTATGTATTTCAATAACTTTATCACGTGATAGATAATTGCAAGATAACCGTAGAGTATTATTTATTTATTTATTTATTCACATATACATGCATAATGATATTAATTTCCCATGTCATTCATCATTCGACGGTGGACAGATGAGAAAACAATTAATACTACACGTATTTGAATGATCGGATTATATAATACACACACGTATTTGAAAGAAAATAAAAACGACTAATCAAACCCGTACTAATTTCACCTAACAAGTAACAACCATACGGGGAAATTATGGTTCATTTAAAAATGTTAATAAATCTCGTGGACGCTTTTTTGTATTTTTCATAGTTATATTTTTTATAATCATTTTTTGTTTTAAAAGTCATGAATTTAGTTAGGGTTTATGCTTTATGAAATTAGTTTGTATATTTAGAATTTAAGGCTTCAGTTTTATGATTTAAAGAGTAAAATTAAGATAGAAAACGATTCTTTTCTCATCTCTTTTTCTTTGCACCTTATTATGGGTTTGTCCGCGTATTCCTTAAAAGCGATCGAATCAATGGGAAAAAAGAGAAATGCAATACTTTTCTTAATATGTCCTTCCCTTGTAAGATAAGGATAATAAGTGTAGTTAATTGCAAAAACAATCTTAGAAAAGAAGCAAATGCTTACACGTCAAATATTATTATTTTTAAAGAAAACACTTTTTATTTTATTTTCTAAAAGATTACAGATATATATATATATATATATATATGAACATTGATTATACAAAAATGGAACTCTTAATCTAATCTTAATCGTGGCCATCCCATTTGTTTCTTCCCCTGTTTTAGATAGTGTTTTTTAAATGCTTAATATCAAAATAAATGTTTAAACTATTACGTTTTTTTAGGTTTTTAAATTTTTATCATTTTAAGTGTTTAAATTATCATTTTAGGTCAAAATAAGTTTTTCAATGGACCTTAAAAGGGAAAAAATGACAATTTAAACATTTAAAATGAGTAAAAAAAGTTTAAATACCTAAAAAATGGGATAATATGAACACTTATTTTAATATTAAACTTTTTCTTAACCATCAAGGTATTTTTTTACACAGTTTGATTATTTATAAATTTTATTTTTTAAAAATAGTTGTCTTTTTTAATAATAATATTTTGATTTTTTTAAAAAATATAATGCATCTTACTAATATATTTTTTGATAAATACTACTTCTACCTAGAGGGGGGAAATGGAGACTCTAGGGGAAGGGATGTTCCTACTGAGTCTTGAACTCGAGACTTAAAAAAAGGGGATGAGAGCATGTGAGCAGCTCTGACCAACCGGCCATCAATACTTGCCCATCTTACCCATATATTTAACATCACTAGAAATGTAGTTAATAATACCATGTGTCAAACACCCAGAACCTTGAATAAAAAAAAGAACTTCCATATGAAGCATATAAAAAACCAGTGACATTTTAGTCTCTCACAAAGATATTATGTAAATAGGTTTGTAAACAAATTGAACGAATACGAATGAAGATATATTTATGTTCGTTTGTTTAATTTTAACTAAACAAATGACCGGACACGAACAATTAAACGAACATAATTTTTTGTTCGTGTTCGTTTGTTAAGGAATATAGTTTGTTCGTGTTTGTTTATATTTTCGTTAAAATGATAAACGAACGTAAACGAACACAAACAAACGAACATAAAATGACATGTGAATAAATTTAAACGTGTAACACCCTCAACGTATATTCGATTTTCGAATACACATGAAAGATGTTACTAACTGGTTTCCATACTTGTAAATTTTCTTTTTACAAAATAGTTAAGTGGTTGGCCCTTTCTCAATTTTTAAACAAAACTATGTTTAGCAACTGCAGCTAGTTTTGACCCTGAATTGGTGTAACCCCTAAGCCCGCTATGCGATGCACCTAAGCCTAGGAGGTCACATTCGGGTCACAGGAGAAACCCACAGACTCAATCATATTAAAATTCCTAGAAATACATTTTACAGTGCAAAATAAATTTTCTGTTAAAACCATATTAAAATTTCGCTTACACAAAACTGAAATACAGAAAACAAAATACAGACTCAATCATAAAATGAATCGTTACGTACATGCTCACTAATACAAAGGTACCGTACTCCACGTGCAACGCCAAGGGAACTCCAAAACTGATATCAGTCATATATCTTTGATCGAATTTCTTTAACCTGAAATGGTGAAACAAAGTGAGCTTGGGAAAAGCTCAATAATACAAAACTACCAAATGATGCTATATGCAAAAAGCAGGTGATAGGTTAATCAGAACTGGTGCGATGAGCCAGCATCAGAAACGTTTCGGCACAAATTGTAGTTCATAAAACTGTTACACATAAAGGTAACAACGATGTTCTTTATTCGATCACACGGTGTTAGGAAATAAGCACATAGCTCGGAGATCCAGAAGAGGGATAGATTATAGAAGTTGATTCAGAGAAAGAGTTATTAAATTGAAAATATAATTCAGAGTGAAAACTATGTGTGCTTGCTAGACCCTTTATTGATTTTAGAATCAATACGCGATAAACGACCAACTAAGTTTAAAATTTGCTTGAAGCATCTTTTCTAATATTCTTAAGTCCTCAAAGTAAGTCATGTTTCTAGATCATACATCTACATTAACTTATAAGTAGCGTACCCACAAATTTAAACATACCAAATAGCTACTTATTTAAAATTCTTTACATGCCCCACTAGACTAGGATGTAGTGATACTTACTGATAATACAAGCTAACTTGATTCAAGGATGTGAGCTCCTCCTCTGCTATCTAATCCGAGGTGCCTACGTGTGATACAAAACACACGTTAATTATAACTTAATGAGGCATAATCATAACAATGTAAAACAATGATTATAAATAACTCAATTCTACAAAATGACCAACGATTTCCAATTGCAGTTGACAACGGTTTATCGTGTATAGAACTATTTTACTTGTATAGTTCATTTAACCAATATAATATTCAAATCATATGATTCGATCTGTCTTACCAGTCTTGTGTAACTTAAGCTTTTTAGCATAACTACTTGCATAAATACATTTCAATATGATTCATATAATCTATTAGTTCTGTCATAGAATTATGATATCAATGGTTCATGATCATCAAGTAGTCATACTTTCATCACGTAATCATTTGCAACATAACTTTCCTTTAGAGATAGCCCAAAGTTTATAATATGAGGTCAAGATACGTTAGTCATCTTGATAAGACACCATAGTGTCTAACATAACATCAACATGAGTATGTACTCGAGGACGCTCTTTGTTCCTCATAAAAGCACCCGCCAATGCCATTAGCAACGTGGGCTTGGATCCCCAGGGTGCACACCAAGGGCTTGGGTCCCCAAGGTGGGAGTGACACCGTAGTGCTTAACTTCAACATGACAGATGAGTACGTATTCGAGGACGCTCTTTGCTCCTCATTAAAGCACCTCGTTAGTGCCATTAACACTATAGGCTTGGATCCCTAGGGTGCAACACCAAGGGCTTGTGTCCCCAAGGTGTATGTGACACCGTAGTAGTCACAAAACATGAAACATATCCAACTATACCAAGAACTCTCATATCATAATACTTGGGCATTTCATTTCATTATCAATCAATCCTTATCATTCATGTAAACGGACAATTCACATCCCATGTTTCATCATAATTTTTCATATGTACTTGCCATTACTGTATTATGCATCAATGTAAATCATATAGTCGATATTAGACAGTTCATACCCAATATCAAAAATCTGATTTATCTTATGCCATATCAGTGTATCACATATGCCATTTTATATTTTATGCCATTTACATAACTTTGACCATCTTACATTTTCATTAATATTAAGATCGACTTATTGTAAGTCTCTCTCATGTCATATATATATATAATAAATAAAAATGCACGCATTCATATCATATATGTAATACATAAGTAAAAATGCACTCACATGGGCCATTTATTAGCATGCCTCACTAAATTCTACTCGATCATTTCCTTCATAGTACCTCGAATCTTGATTCTAACTTTGAAGCCTTAAAGTTTGCCTTGGAAAATTTTGTGTATATTTTCTCCTTTCTTTTTGTTAGTTTCGAATAGGAGGACGAAGATGACAAATTTTTTGTTCATCTTTTACTTATTAATGCCACATGTATAAAAAAATGAATATTTAATTAATTTAATCTCTTAGGTCCAAATAATCCTCCAACTATATTCTAATTTCAAAATAGTCATTTTGTAAAAATAGAACCAAGTCTAGTTGAAATCCAACTAGAAAAATTAAAATATTCATAAAAATAATATTTTATGAATTTTTCATGACCTATGGAACTGCCTTTAAAATTCCAATTCGATCCGATTACCCGATAATCACTTACTACGTTTTTTTTCCATTTTCCAAACTATCGGGTAAAATCTAAAATTCTCATAATTTTGATCTCCATAAATAAATATTTTTGACATACAAAATATTCCTTAATTTTATAAAAAATCAAAATCTTGAAATTTTGACTCGGTCCAATATACTGATAATTTACCCAAATTCTTTATCGAATAAATTTCTCTTAATAATCTTTTATCAAATATCCATACAAATAATATTAACTCGAACTGATTCTTTTTTATTAGTCCCAAATACTGACTTAAGAACTTCCCAATAGGTCACCCATCTTATGCCCTGAGCACGCTTAACTTTGCATTTCAATCGAAATTCGGTATCTTATACTGCATTTTTTTTCATGATTTGTTTAATCCATGTACAGGATGAAATATTTACTGTTAAATTCTCCAAATATCCATAAAATAATATGTTATAACTCTTCAAAAGTCTATGGAATCATATCCAAAATTTTAGCTTGATCTGATTTACCAATAAATGCAGAGAATTTTATGGGTTACTAAATAAATTCCTTAATCGAAATATTTCCAACACTTGGAAATAACTTTTATAACCTTTCTCTATCATATGATAAAATTTCATAATTTTTCAGTTCGATCCGGGTATCCGAATTTCACTTAAACTTTGACTACGATTTTCCAATAAGCGAAATATCGGATCAAACCAATATTTCCTTATTCGGTCCACACCAATATGTGCTCTATCTATTTATGAAATAAAACACCTAACTTTTGGGAAATTATAACTTTGGTCCTTCAACTTTTCATATTTCAACATGTACCACCCAAATTTTAAAAACTTATCATTTTGGTCACTAAACTTTAACCTTGAATTCCTATTCCAATTTTCCTTGGATTTTAACCAAATTTTGTGAGTATCATATTTTACTCGTTCTCTATCACATGACACCTTAAAACCTCAGAAATTTCTTTTCTATAGTCCATAATTGAGAAAATCATAACTTTTACATTTTTGTCATTTTAGTTACTAAGTAAACTTTTAAGCAATTATCTTAGTACTAAATGACCCTTAAACAATACTATAAATTTTGGGGTATTACAAAATGAATATAAACGAACGAACATATATGAATAATTTATTTTAAACTTAATACTTTTGTTATGAAAAATAATAAATATAAATGGACATATGTGAATAAATTTAAACAAACATAAATAAAAATATTACCGAACGTTTACAAACATAAATGAATGAACGAATTTTTTATTCATATCTATTTATTTAATTAAATAAACAAAAAATCTTATTTATATTTATTTATTTAATAAATAATTAAACATGCTGAATAATTCACTAAACGTTTAGTTCTTTATACGTAACAAAACAACGAGGCACCAAATGGATGTCAATTTGATTTTATCATAAAAAAGCTTATCCCAGTGGCAGCTACTGTAAATATGTAGAACAAGAGTCCTGAATCCCCGGGATTAGACCCAAAAAAATAACGCAAAAGTGCCAGCACCAGGTTATTATAAGTATCCGTCCTTTTACACCTTCCCCTTTTGTCGTTTTGTGACAAACATGTCTAACCCACAAAGTTTCCGCCTTTAAAAACGACCTTTTTTTTCCAAATTAAAAATCCATATTTTCATAGACTTGGATTGACGAGCATTAGCTACAACCAACATCTTCTTCTTCTTAATTTCTTCGGGTGGTTTTTGGAGACAGGGAGTAATGGGAAAAATGAAAGAAAGGGTTCAAGCTTTTGTGAATAATAGATGGCTGGTTTTCGTTGCTGCAATGTGGATACAATCTTGTGCCGGGATTGGGTATGTATTTGGTAGCATATCACCGGTGATAAAGAGTTCATTGAATTATAATCAAAGGCAGCTTTCAAGGCTGGGTGTGGCTAAAGATCTTGGAGATAGTGTTGGGTTCTTAGCCGGGAGCTTATCTGAGATTTTGCCTTTATGGGGGGCTTTGCTTGTTGGTGCTTTGCAGAATCTTATTGGTTACGGTTGGGTTTGGTTGATCGTTACTGGCAGAGCTCCAGTTTTGCCTTTGTGGGCTGTAAGTATTGATCTTATAGCTGAGATTTGAAAGATTCTTTGTTTTTTCAATCGATCTATCTCTGTTGGAACTTGGAAATTATATTGTTGATTTGCTTTCTTCACTTAATTCTATCTTTTTGGAAGTCTTTTTCCGTTATTTTCTTTCCTTTCTATTTGTCTGGACATGATTTGATCCTCTGTTTCTTTTTAACTTGTGAAGTTTGGTCTTTTCAATCTCCGTATGAAACTGTAGTCATCTTTGCTGAATGTTGAGTCAAAACTTGTTCGTTTAAGGTTTTGGAATTTGATTGCTTATTCCACTTCTGATTCATAGAAGTTGTTAGAGTATAAATTGTATGTATATATGTCAAGGCAAGGCAAGGCAAGAAGCATAAATTACTTATTAATTTGTTATGGGAAATTTAATATGTATGTGGATTTGAGGTGGTAAATTAAGCTGACTGATTTGTTCCTTTGCTGCTAAAAATGATTTCAAGCTATCACTTTCAAGTTTCAACCATGTCCGAAAATGATTGTAATTTGTATCTACAGAAAGTGTTTGTAATATTAGTATCTCATTATGGTTAGATTGTTAATTCATCTCACCATGCAGATGTGCATCTTGATTTTTGTTGGAACCAATGGAGAAACCTACTTTAATACAGCTGCTCTGGTTTCTTGTGTGCAAAACTTTCCGAAAAGCCGGGGTCCCGTGGTAGGAATTCTCAAGGGCTTTGCTGGTTTGAGTGGTGCGATTTTGACTCAGATATACACAATGATTAACTTCCCAGATCAAGCGGCCTTAATATTTATGGTTGCTGTCGGGCCAGCGATGGTTGTTATTGCTCTAATGTTCATAATCAGACCTGTTGGAGGTCATAGACAAGTGAGGCCATCTGATGGTTTAAGTTTTACATTTATATATAGTGTGTGCCTCCTATTGGCAGCCTACTTGATGGGGGTGATGCTTTTGGAAGATCTTGTCGATGTGAGCCACACTGTAGTCATAATTTTTACTGTGATATTGTTCTTCCTTCTCCTCGTTCCCGTAGTTATTCCCATTAAATTGAGTTTCTGCGATGAGCCTAGAGATCTGGTTGAAGAGGCTCTTTTACCAAAGCCTGAGCAACAAGCAGCAGGAAAGTCCGAGCAGGATGAAGTAATATTCAGTGAGGTTGAAGATGAGAAGCCAAAGGATATGGACTTGCTTCCAGCATCTGAAAGGCATAAACGAATTGCTCAGTTGCAAGCAAAACTGTTCCAAGCTGCTGCTGAAGGAGCAGTAAGGGTGAAAAGAAGGAGAGGTCCTCATCGAGGGGAGGACTTTACCATGATGGAGGCTTTGATCAAAGCGGACTTGTGGCTTATCTTTTTCTCTCTGCTGTTAGGTTCAGGATCGGGATTGACAGTGATAGATAATCTTGGTCAGATGAGCCAGTCCCTCGGGTATGATAATACTCACATTTTTGTATCCATGATTAGCATTTGGAACTTTCTTGGTCGCGTTGGTGGGGGTTACTTATCGGAGATTATTGTGAGGTACGCGCGGATATCATTTTCACCTGTATGCCAATACCATTAGACTTTAATAATGGTTTTGATTCATTTTTCTTACTTTGTTATGATATCACTCTATAGGGATTATGCTTATCCGAGGCCGATATCTATGGCTGTGGCCCAACTTGTTATGGCTGTTGGTCATGTCTTCTTTGCTATGGGATGGCCCGGAGCAATGCACATTGGTACTCTGTTGATAGGGCTTGGCTATGGTGCACACTGGGCAATAGTGCCAGCTACTGCCTCTGAGTTGTTTGGCTTGAAAAAGTTCGGTGCTCTGTACAATTTCCTCACGTTGGCCAATCCTGCAGGTTCACTGGTCTTCTCTGGTGTAATTGCTAGCAGCATTTATGACCGTGAAGCAGAGAAGCAAGCTCATCAACATCATATCCCGACTCAGATTTCGGGTTCAATTTTGTCAGGGATGTTTGCCGCAGATGAACCTCTTAAGTGTGAAGGCTCTATATGCTTCTTTCTGACTTCCCTGATTATGTCAGGATTCTGCGTCATTGCAGCTGTTTTAAGCTTGATACTTGTGTATCGTACCAAGACTGTTTACGTCAACATTTACGGCAAATCTCGCACTTGACTTCAAGGATGAGATATAGGAGGGTCTTGTTATGAATATTTCATCCTTTTGCAGTAGTTTTTTTGCAGGAAAACTGAGACTGCGGGAGTTTTCCTTGAATTGGTGATATTAATATTGTCATATAGATGTGCAGAGCATGTTTGAAAACCAAAACACATATAGATTCTGTCTTGGCTTTTATAATCTACTTCGGTGATTCCATTTATTTGTGAAAAGACTTGCTTGGAGTGTTCAACTCGTTATTTTAACTCAGTTTGATCTTAAATGATGCAAGTTTTTATGGTTTCTAGATTCTGGATAACGTTTTCATCTCATGATTATGGAGATTTGTTCTTCGTTCTCTGAAATATTGCATTCGAGTCCCACTATTCTCGAATGAAGATGGAAATGCAGAGTTAACCGAAGTTCTGTCTGTCTGTCTCTGTCCGTTGGATGTTCTATACAAGGATGGACGAGAAAGTTTTCGGATTATAAGAGGTGGCAAGCACCAAGCTACTAAATAAAGAACATGTTCCTTAGGACAACTTGACATATACCGCCATGCTTCTTCTAGTTCATGCTGGTTTGGTTTTATGTGAACGTGGCTGACATGAACAAATTTGCACAATTTCATGTAAACATCGGAGATCTGTGAAGTGATTTTATAATCAAAGATCAAATACATGTGTATGCCTTTTTGAGAATTATCTCACAAACAAGGAAGCAAACCTACAATTTTTTTTCTCAGACAAAAGACGGAAAGAGATAAGTTGTTGGCAATTAAAGCCTACAATGGCACCAGATAAAGAGATGAACGACAAGACAGAAACAGGACAGAGAAAGAATCTGAGCAACTTTTATTTCATTGTCAAATGCTCCTTATTCAAGAATTGAAGGCTGTGCAGTCGACCCTTATCTGTCCTGCCATGCCGGTCTTAACCCCCACCCTTCCAAGTTTCCTCATTGCTGCAATGAAAGCTCCATTGAAATTACCAGGGTTATTAGCAAAATCAACCACAGTAGCTTGAGATGCTTTATTAGTGAAGAGCACTTCATCTGAAGTAAACAAACCTATCTTGTTAACTAGATTCTTGAAATACGTGTTGTCGAAAGTTCGTGGGGTTACAGGATCCATGTTAATAGCGATTTGGGGGTCAACATTTTGAGGGCAAGCTTGCATCAACTGCTGTGCATAGGTTGAATTGAGATCCGGATCGACAGGGGATGACGGAGAAAACGAGTATAACCGGTTCGCGAAGCGAGTGCAGTGAGCGAAGCCTAAAGTATGAGCTCCGGAGAGTGCAATCATATCGGTCTGATTAAGGTTTTTCTTGGCGAAAATGGCGTTGAGTTGAGTTAGACTGAAATTAGGCTCTGGTAGATTTCCAGCTACCCTGGATGCCATTGAAATAAGGCCATCACGTCGTCCTAATTCTACTTTGAATGAAGGGCCTCCAGCCTACAATTAGGACACACATGAGTTTTGTCATGCCATAACTGTAAGTTTGTAACAATGAATCAAAGCACTGCGTTCGGTATTGTCCCCTACCAGTACTATAACATCCCTGGCGGCAATAGTCAATATATCGGCGCAGGAAACAACGCGCGGGCAACTTTTTTCGACTGCCACTTTAGCCTTTATTACAGTATCGAATCCGTCTCCGGCCAACGAAAGATTATCCGGGGCATCCTTCTCGGCATTCCCATTCGGTGAAGCGATCATCACCGATGCATCACAACCCTACAGAAAGAAGCCAAACACAATATGAAAAGTTCACATGTTGTAAGACATGCAAGCAATTAATTGTAGGGAAAATGAGAATCCAATATCCAACCTCAACAAAGCAATCATGGAAGAACAGACGGAGGGTGGCGGGTACCGTGACGAATGTCTGTGTAATCTTCTGTGCCACCACTTGTCTTACAATGGATTCCACTGTCGGACAACTAGTGCTGTAAAATGTTTCGGATAATTGTCCCTGTCCCCTTTGCATTATTGTGCAAAGTAGGAACAATAGCGTTAGCACTGTCCTCGCCGCCATTGCTTGTCTTGTCTCTAGCTATACAATTTGCGTTCTGATTATATAAAGAAGGAACAAAGAAGTAAAAGTGGAGAAGATGCTCGAGTCGCAACTCGCTTGAACTAATCATATAAATATATATTAAACTCAGCAATGAAGCAAGCACATGTATTATTTTAGAGCGTTGAATTGAATCAGTCCTTTTCTCTTCGTGTATCTAGCAACAAGAAAGATGTCTTTTATTAATTTCTCTATTACCTTAGTTGCCATGTCCTAACCATTTCATCAGCGACGGAAACACGTTTTAGGTGGGAGGGGCTATTCACCAATTTTAATGCTTTAATTGCATTTTAAACCATTAATAATTTTTGAATTCTATGAAATTAAGTTATGTTCTTTTTTTTTATTTAATTATTTATAGAATTCTATCAGTTTTAAAATTAACGAAATTAAGCCTTATATTTCTATTTGAGACATATCGTAATGATAAACGGCTTATCTCACCGTGACCTTCTCTTGAGTTCTCAAAATTTTTGTCGCTCAATCCCCTCATGGTCAAAGAACCCTTTGCCATCTTGGTTGTGCTATCGGAAGCTTTAGAAAATCGAACTAGGAGAGTACACATCTTGGGATGGACTTATTACTTAGATGCTTTCTGAATTCGTGTATATATATATATATAAAACTCTGTATCCCAAAATTTCTCTTAATATCCCAATAAAATTCATCTCGACAACATAGACCCCAATAGTTTCAAAGATCATACAAAAATTACATCTCATCAAAATATTTTTTTAAATTTTAAAGACTAAGACATACTCTATTTTTATATTTATAGAGAAAACAAACTTTGTCATCAAAAATCCTTACTCTATAAGAATTTCTACTTAAATAAATATAATTACCAAATGATCTTCGACCACTAAAATTATGATAAAATCTAACTTAATTATCGATTAAAATTTGAGTCAATATATATATACTATCGGAGTTAATTTGTTTGAATAGATTCATAAAACTTTTATTGTTTTCTTATCGAATTAGATGTTAAGCGAAACTGTCTTGCGCTAAATGTTACACATGTTGTGACTATAAAATCAACCGTCTGAGTAACATTAAAGCAGAGGGATTGAATCCAGAAATTCAGCATAGTAGAAGGACCAAAACCATAATTAAACCAGGTTTTAAAAATTGAACTTTTTCTACTATAATTTTCATTTTCTTGGCAGTTAGAGATGAAAGTGACGAAATAAAGAAATCTAGTGTAAACAAATATAGAATAGAGTGGAACATTCATATTGAAAGAGTGGTGTTTAATTTATTAAATTCTAACAACCCTCCCCAGTTCCCCTTTGGCCTCAACAAGTTGGAAATGGTCAATGGCGTCTTTAAAGGCATTGACAAGCATCACAGAGGAGGAGGAGAAGAAGAAGAAGAAGAAATTGATTACAAGGAAATCCTGGTATAGAAATCGCTCACAGTTGGTTCAGATGCTGGATTGGTGTCGAGCACTTGATCCGAAGTGAACAATCCCTCATCGGGACGACATTGAAGATAGAGTCACAAATTTCGAATATAAACCAGCACGAATTATATTAAACAAAAACGACTATATTAAACAAAATTATGGTGTTAGAATTTTAAAAAATTATAAAAAATATTTTAATAGAGAGCCCAAACGATGAATATCAATTTCTTTTACAAGCTTTTATTATTTTTTTGAGTGGTATCATCATCTTTTAGAGTGATGTTAATTTTATTTTTAATAATATTTTATATAATTTTAAAAGAGATTTTTATTTTTCAAAAAAGGTTGAGACGAATTCTGACATCCTCTGGGAAGGTTGACTCCGCCCATGTATATAATTAGTCATACATTTAACTATATACATGTTGATATTTTTTACTTCAATCATAAATATAAAATACAACATAAAATTATTAGATGTATTATATATTTTTTTGATAAATCTTAATTCTAATCCTAATTTAATTTAAAGGAGAGAAAAATGGAACTCTAAAAGAAAGAAAAGGTATTCCTGGTGGGTCTAAAATTTATAGCTTAAAAAATAAAACAAAGATAAATAGTTTGACCAACCGACTAAATGTGCTTACTCAGATGTATTATAATTTTTTTTTTTGAAAACGAGGTGTATTATAATTTTTAACATCTCATGTAAAATACATTAATTATTTTTAAGTATATCATATCCTATTATATCTAACTTGTATTTTTTAAACTTGTTTTTGTATCATGATATTCATTCCTTTGAATCGGTAAAAAAAAAAGACTTTGAATAGAGATTTTAGATGGGCTACTGTCCAATTTATTCGGATCCATGAGTGGGCTCGTTGGAAGCCTTTCTTTCTTTCTTTCGGTCGGCTCACCTCTACGTTCCCAGAACACCAGAAAATTCAAACTTTAAATCATTCCAAAATCAATCGGAAAGTAATAAGAAAATCACAACTTCTCACCTGCGAGTAGCCATGGCGATGGTTGTAGACTACAAGCACGACTCCTCGTTTCCGTACTGGACTTCGATTCGCCGTCGTTTTGAGCCCGACTGTCCCTTCTTCTCTTCTGGTAACCTCGAGAGAGAACTTCTTGCCAAACAGGTCCGAATCTTTCCTGTTCTACTTTTATTCACTGGCTTTTCTTATTAGAACATCTAACGATATAGTTTTGCTTTATTAAGTTATAAATTTAAGTGGGTTTAATTTTTTTTCCTTCTGTAAGTGATTATAAAAAGGTTCAATTTTTAACAGCAAAAAAGATTTTCTTTGGGTGAAATTCAGGTGGCATTGGATTTAACTGAAGATGAAAGGAACCAACTTGAGAAGATGATAGATAATGACGCCAGGTTTCAGCTTTTATTCAACTATTTGGGTTCTGATTAGCTATAGAGTCTCTGGTTCTTAATGGTTATAAAAATATGCAATGTTTGTTCCTGAATTTTAACCATGCATTGGAAGAATCTAAAAAAGGGTTTCTATTTTCTGAAACTGTGAATTTGTTCTAATTCTGTGATTGTTTAGACTTTAGAATTCCATGTAGTTTTTTGCATCATAAAATTGCTGTTGTTGCCCGTTGAATGTAGTGAATGTGGGAATGAAGATTCTATCATATGAAAAAGATGATAAGGCTTCTGAAAGTTTAATGGTGTTTGTGTAATTAATCGTGTGATTTGTATCTAATGTTCGAGCAGGGGTGTATTTTGTCCAATCGTTGGTTGTGGCGCACGCCTGACTTCATTGGAGGACTTTGAAGATCATTATGTTGCGAGGCATACTGCTTCTTGTTCTGTATGCTCTAGAGTTTACCCGACATCTCGCTTGCTAAGTATTCATGTCTCTGAAGCACATGATTCCTTCTTTCAAGCAAAAGTCGCTCATGGCTATGCTATGGTATTTCTCATTAACTTTGTATATTGGTGTTTTGAGATTGTTCATCAAGTTATCCCTTTCCATTTGTTCTGTTGAATGCATTTTATCACAATTGTGCAAGTGGAGCAAGTTTATAGTGGCACACTGGCACTTAGGCTCCAAACATTACCTGTCAACTTGTGTCGTGCATTTCAATTTATCACATTTAGTTGGCTGCAATCAGGTCTCCATGCACGTCCAATGACAAGAAAAAATATTGATTAGGCCATAAGGAGGTTTTTTGAACTTTGAATGTGAAGTGTGAAGGGAGTGTTAATTTGTCCCCCAAATCATGAGTTTACACACACACACTCTTTCTCCGATGGTAGAGATGGTTATTAGTTTGTTGTTAACTTAGTAATATTCTCGACTCTTGTACTTCAATTGATCTCCATGTAATTTGGTTTAATACAAAAAATGTTCTTTGTGTGTAACAGTACGAATGCCTTGTGGAAGGTTGCAGTATGAAGTTCAAGAATTACAAGGGTCGGCAACAACATCTGGTGGACAAGCATAAATTCCCGACTTCATTTGATTTCTTTAACAAGGCACATCCATCCAAGAAAAAGAGGTTGAAGAACCAACAGAAACGTAGAATGCATAAGAAGGATGAAGAAGCTTCCAGCAAGATGGAAGTGGAAAACGAAACAATTGATGGCCTTGTTTCAGCTGTCTCTAAATTAAGCACTTCAGACTCCTCTCCTTCGAACATTAGCTTCGGTCGTCGTAATGCACGTGGTCTTACATTTGTTCCTCGATCCATCCAGCCACCACGAGAAAAGAAGTGACTCCACAACAATAGGTGCAAAGAGACAGATAGCTTACTCTTGCAACCGGTAATGAAAGCAGTTACAGTCAAGTTTCGAGTTCAAGTAGGATAGAAAGATGTTGAATGCAATGGATGATTAATCTGACTTGTTGAAAAGCATATTCTGGAAATTCAAGTGTTTGTGATTTTTTATTATAGAAGTTTCCTTTGATTTTGATGCCTCCACATCGTACCTATGATGTTGATACCTCGATATCATTCAAATAGTTAAGTTTTCAAATATGGAAATTTGATTTATTTTTATTGTAAGAGGAAAAGCAATATTTACAATATAAATTATATATATATATATTTTTAAAAAAAATCATTTGATTAATTATTGAAATAATTATTAAAATTATTTTTATTACTATTTTATATCAGTTTATGAACTAAATATATTAAATCTTTCTCTCTTTGTCATTGTTGTAGTAAACGGTCGTTGGGCTGTAAACTCTCGTTGGTAGAAGTTGATAAATTCAATTGTCATTAAACACTGTTTAGACGTTAAAATGATAGAAAAACGTTCGTTTACAACTAAAATGAGGACTATTTGATAAAAAATTGATGGGCAAATGCCAGTTTAAATTGCTAAACGCAACCAAAAAAAAATATGGTCTTAATAGTGAACAGTATCTATCGATAACCATATATAATGTTTATTTTTTGTATATTACAAATTTAAGGGAATGTCATTAATTTAATATCGTTTAAACAAGTCTCGAGTTTGAAGTTTTGTGTATGCAAAATAATTCTGTGACACACCTATCAAAATCAGGTCCGGAATAATAAGGGCAAAACTCAAAAAGTTAAGAGGACAACTAAAAAGAAATTTAATTATTAAAAATTTTAATATCTAAATAGTTTTAATTACTATATTGCAAAGGTATTCAATAAATTAAAATGAGCATAAAGTCAAAAAAATGTCTTCTGATGTTTGATTGAACAGTCATTTTAACTCCTATTTTTTTAATCAATTTAACCCTCAACATTTCGTTTTGGGTCAAAATTGTCCCTTTACGGATAAAAAATGTTAGTCAACTAGCGATAAACAACTTGAAATGACTTGAGAGAATGAAGCGTCAGTAAAAAAAATATTTTATATTTTATACAATTTTATAAAAACATTTTTAACTGATGTGTCATTATATAAAGTCAACATATTTGTCTATATGACACTGCTATCGTAGCGTGCATTGCCATGTAAGTTTGTCACGTCTTTTTAAGCTGTTTATCGTCAGTTGACTCACAATTTTCATCCATAGAGAGGCCATTTTGACCCAAAATGAAATATTGAGGGTAAAACTGATTAAAAAAAGAATAGAGGCCAAAATGACTATTCAGTCAAACATTAGGGGCATTTTTTGCTATTATACCATTAAAATGATTTGTATTTAGGTATAACCAAATCAAATTAAAATTATTTGAGAAATATTTAAAATATTTAATCAAAATAAATATATATTTTTATCAAATAAAGACTTGATTCATTCAAACCAAAGGGAAAAACAACAAACAAAGGCACCAAAGGCTCAGATGAACAATCTCACAACGAGCCAAGCAAGAATAAACAGATCATGGCCGGACATAGTGGCCGAAAGTCTTGAAAAGAAAGCCGAAGGCATCTAAAATAGATTAGTGGAGTCGTGCGTCGTGATCATTTTAGGGTCTGGCCTGTAGAAAATCTTTAATATTCGGAGAAGCCGACGTGTATTTCAAGGGGTCGGACCGACGTTGCGGCGAGAAATAGGCACCAAAAATCTTTAACAATCAAACCCATTTCTTCAGAGAAATCACCAGAAAGGGTAGAGTTCGTCGAAGGAGTTGAAGGAGGGAGAACGAAGCCATGGAAACCTAAAAAACCTGCACAATGGACACAATCAGAGCTAAAAACGATAGCCACCAAAGAGAAGAATCTCCGTTGAAACCACTACCTTGTCGCCACGAAGGTTTTCTTCTCTCGCCAAAAGATTTTACAAAAATATCAAATCAAAACCGAAACAAAGGCAAAAAATATCTTAAAAAAGGAGGAACGACGAAGGAAGAACAAAAGAAGATGGTTGTCGCTTACCAAACCTCAACGGCGTCACCCATGCCTACTGAAAAAGGGGAAACTCTTAGGGTCAAGAGCTATGGGGAAAGAGGTTTTTTGGTTGCCCAAATAAATATATTTTTGAATTGTTTGGTTTGATTATAAGTTAATATTGTGTTTATTAATCTTAGGTCTTTAACAATGTGCACGTATCTAGCAAAAAAATTACTCGAATTTAAGTCAATTAAGACCCTATTTTTTTGTTGTTGTGGGCAAACCAGGGTTTGAAGATTAAACTTTTGAGTGTTTTTAGTTATTTTTAGAATTTCTTGAGTGAAAAAACTGGTTTGACCCTCTAAACACAACAATAAAATAAAACCTAAAGTGAATAACATTTCCCATTCCACTTAAACCATTTGATGAGTACTTAAACAAAATAAAAGTATTAAAAATTCAAACAAAGTAGATATTTTAATTTTTCATAAATTTTTACTTTAGAGTAAAATTATTCCTACGTTTTTACAGCGAAGTTTACCAGGCCTGGGAGGATTCCTATATATATATATATATATTGAAGATCTTTGAAGTCTGAAGTCGATTATTCTCTGAATCATATGATTTGAAACAAGGCTGAAATTAATAACCATCAACTATCAGCTAAGTAACAAAACACAGGGCTATTGGATTATAAAGCTTCAGCATTGAATAGAAATGCAGTACATGTTCAGCTCTTGCAAAGCCCCACTCCAACATTACCACCCTACCAAAACAGGAATCGTTCAAAAAGACAATGAGGTAGAGGAATTCCCTTCCAAGCTTTCATGACAAACACAACAATCAGCTCAGAACTAAATTAAAACACTCGATCCCGCGCACTGCTCTTCTTGATCGACAAAAAACCTCTGCAAAGTCATCAGTATCAAGCAGATGAAATATTAGCTAGCTAAAAATGAAGTGACCAAGGAAATGACACAATGCAAACAAATATAAAGAGATTCGTTCACCAGGCTCTTATAAACAAGCAATGAGGAAAATTCAATAATTATAGCCTATGAACACCAAGCCAATCTTACCCTTAGAACATAACTGTTATATACTTAGACAGTTGCGTCTGTCTAATATCATGGTTGATACTAATTTGCAGTCGACCAAGATGGAGGAGCAAACATATTAAAGCAGCCAGGAAAAGATGACAGCTTCCCGATCCTTTAATCCACCAAGTCGAAAACAGCAATCCCCTGGCCTGTTGATCCTATAAGTGCATCATCCTCGTCATTGTACGAAGTTTCTCATCCATGAAATAAATATAAGGGTAAACTACATAAATGGTCACCGAACTTTTAGGACAGATTCATTCTGGTCACCGTACTTTCAAAATATTCGATATGGTCACCCAACTTTTAGTTCGATTTCAATATAGTCACCGATATTTTAGGGAGGATTCATTTTGGTCACCATACTTTTAAAATATTTGATAAGGTCACCAAACTTTTAGTTCAATTTCAATATAATCACCGAACTTTTAGTTCACTTTCAATATGGTCCCTCTCGTTACCTTCCGTTAAAAGATGACGTTAGTTTTCGTTTTCCTTAATAAAAAAAGGGTAAACTACACCAATCATCACTCAACATTCTTTTGACTCCTATTTTGGTCACTAGAGTTAAAAAAATTCAATTTAGTAACTTAACTTTAAAATTGTTCATATTTTGCCCACTCTCAAATGACATGTTTATACAAATAGAAAAATTCTATTAATCCTTAAAAGATTTATTTTGGTTAATTGGTACATTTAGATTATTCAAATATCGATCGTATATTGTATTAATTAAATTAGATAATCGATTAACTAGTTAACTGAAATATTTGATTTTGGAAATGATTTTTTACTTGTTTATTAAAATATCAAATATGATAATACGATAAATTTAATAAATTTTTGGTCGTGATAAAAATGTAAAAACAACTAGAAAGTCAAAAATTGAAAGTTCACGCCTATTAATTCTACCCAGAGCCAAAACTTTAAAAAAAATCAGAAGGGTATCAAAATTGTTAGACTATAAGATATTGTAATGCATAAAATTTAGAAATATTTTATATACTATACCATATCAGTTAATCAATTTTTCTTAAAACTGTGAACCGTAAGCGAATCGATATAATTTATTTTAAAAATTTATACCGAAATCGGGTTCAATTAATCCTTAAAAATTATTTTGGTTAATTGCTAAATTCAAATTATTCAATTCTCAATCTTATATTGTACCAATTAAATCGGATAATCGATTGACCGGATAATTGGAATATTTGATTCAAGTAATAATTTTTATACTTTGCTTATTAAAATATCAATTATGGTAACATGGTAAATTTAGTAAGCAAAGTAAAAAAAAAATCATTACCCGAATTTTTTTAAGGATTACTCAAAAATTTATATTTGTATAACCATGTCATTTGAGAGTGACCAAAATATGAACGATTCGAAGGTTAAGTTATTAAATTGAATTTTTTTAACTTTGGTGACCAAAATAGGAGTGAAAAGAATGTTGAGTGATGATTGGTGTAGTTTACCCTTTTTTATTAAGGAAAAACAAAAACTAACGTCAGGTTTTAATGAAAGATAACGGGAGGGACCATATTGAAAACAAACTAAAAGTTCGGTGACTATATTGAAATCTAACTAAAAGTTGGATGACCTTATTGAATATTTTAAAAGTATGGTGACCAAAATGAATCCGCCCTAAAAGTTCAATGACTATATTGAAATCAAACTAAAAGTTGAGTGACTTTATCCAATGTTTTAAAAGTACGGTGACCAAAATGAATCTGCCCTAAAAGTTCGGTGATCATTTATGTAGTTTACCCTAAATATAATTCCCCCTACATCCACTAAGCTCCTTAATCGGAACAAAGAAATTTAATCCCTGGCTTATGAACAAGATCCGATCATCCAAGCTTCTGATCTCTGTCCATCCCCGGTCTTCATCCCACTTGTACACCTTAAAAGAAACCACTTTTGCGTCAACTCTAGCATAAGGAAATCGAGTTTTTCTGGGGCGATCGAAGTACCTATCAACAACATAAAGATGCCCAGCAGATAACACCAAGTGTTTCTTTTGACAACCATTTAGAATAGGAGGGGTGATTCGGGTGCATTCCTTGAACTCCACGGAAGAATCAAAAAATGAAACTTTTCCCCATTTGTCTATAGCAACGACACTATCTCTATAAACAGCAATGTCATCAAACTTATCATCTATTTCCCTAAAAAACTCACCCTCTCTTCTACCAAGAAACAACCCACCACATCGACGAAGAATGAGAACCGTGATGCAGTCGTAATAGCAAACGCTGTCAGACTCTGGCGAAACAACAGCTTTCAATGCATTAAAAGAAATATGAAGAGGCATGCGTTTTACAAAGTCTTTGTTAACATACCCTCGGCTTAATTCCAGAGCTGAGTAGTCCAACAAGTTTAAAACCTTGGGGAATGTAGCTGGTAAATCCTTAAGGGGGACATCCGAGATGGGACTTATAAGGCGAAGCTTACCTTGCTCGATTGCTTCAACTTTGAGCAACCATGGTGTTGAAATCGGAGAAGGGGCTGGATATTGATTGAGAATATAAAGTCGACTCCTTCCATGCAATGGGATATACATCGAGGATAAGCGGGCTATCCTGCCTCTAGTGAGAATAGGGGAATGAATATCGCCATTTCCTACAGACACTGCGAAATCGGATGATATCGACGCAAGAGTCCAGACATTTCCCGATTCTGCTCACGAGATCCCCGGGGAGGCCCGACCACGAAATTCTTCGTTCCATTCAGACAAAAAATGAACGTAGTTGCTGATAGTGTCGATCCGGGAAGGGAGAGCTTGAAGCTTGGGCTGTTCACCGGTGAGAATCGAGATGGTTTACGGCAAAACTGACATGTTTGATGAAAGTGGAAGCGTTGTTTTATAACTTGTAATGTTATTGTTGGCTTATTTGTCTCAATATTCCCTTTAAAGTACCATTTTAAAGTACATTTGAAAAAATACCCTCATTTAGCACACATAATTTGAACTCGCGTTTTGCAAAATGCGGATTCAGTATACGCGTTTAACAAAACGTGTATTCAGTCCGATGTGACATGTCTTATCCGTTAATTTTAAATTGGTGTAAACTAAATCCGCGTTTGTTAGAACGTGAATTCAACGAGACAGTTGTATTTATCGCAGTCAAACGAAACGGTTGAAAATTAATTATCGCGTTGAAATAACAGAGAAATTCGCGTTATACGAGACGCATATTCTGCAAATTTAGTCTGACACAAAGGCAAATTCACGTTCTACAAAATGTGGATATCTGAGAAATCGCGTCTGACACAACGCGAATTAAAGTAATTACGCATTTGAACCAACGCGGGTTCATGTATAAATAACCCCACCCCATACCCCACAAATCACACCAAAACAAAAACAAAAATATTGTCTCTGAATCTCTTTTGTAATATTTTAAATTCGCGATAATGGAGGGCTCGCTGATAAGGTTGGATCATACACATGTCTTCGATTTTTGGCGAAAAAATGTAAGCTTTATTTATTTTAATTTTTTTTTTCATATTTGGTTTAGTTTAATTTTTAAAAAATACGGTAGTTTAAAATTGAAATTAATGTGTGGATGTTTATTTTTTTTAAGATGGGAAGGAACGTCGTCTCGAAGTCTTTATCACTCGGATGACGAATGGACCGGACACGCGTGTAAAAGAATATATTGCGAGGGTTGGATTTTTGCATGTATCCAAAATTATTGGCGGTGCAAAATTGGATGTTGATTTGATCAATGCCCTTGTAGAAAGGTGGATGGCGGAGACACATACATTCCACCTTTCGTGCGGTGAGGCGACAATAACCTTGGAGGATGTGCCGCATATTCTGGGTCTGCCGGTAGACAGAGAGGCTATTACCGGTCACAGTAGTGGCGACTGGCGTGGGCTATGTTTTGAGTTGCTAGGGGCTGCGCCAGATCGGCTAGATGGTGGCACTGTGTTTCTCCGGTGGCTGCGGGAAAATTATAGCCATTTACTGGAGTGCGTGAACGATAATATGAGGATGGTAAAGAATTTTTTTATCTGCATATTAATGAAAAAATCAAAATTTTTAATATATATTTTTTCTATTGTAAGCATATGATCGCGCGCATATTTTGTAAATAATTGGCGGGATATTGGTGCCAGACAAATCTCGCAACAAAGTACACATGTTGTGTTGTGCCATTTGCAGGATTTTGATGAAGCTGGTAAACTGAGTTGGGGATCGGCGGTACTGACATTTATGTTTAGAGAGTTGTGCAAGACCAAAAATCCCGAGAAGCACGACATTGAAGGTTGTCTTCTTTTGTTGCAGTCTTGGGCGTGGTTCAGAATGCCATTTTTACGCCCTGAATTGAGCGTGCCGAGTCCTTATATTTTTCCACTATGCCGGAGGTAAGGAAAAAAATAATTTTTTGAAAAACAACTAATAATTTTTTGTAGGCATTTTTTAATATTAAAGTTATGTTGGTTGTTCTGTTGGTGGAGCGGTAATTTAAGCATGTTGGTCTGGCGAAAGGTTTGAAGGCTATCAGACAGGACATTGAAAATGAATCCGGGAATCGGGTAAATATTTGGAGTTTGAATTTAATATTGAATTTGATGTAAATATTTAAAATAAAGTTTTTCAATTTAACTTATAATTGTAAATTGTACAGTTTTTGTGGACACCGTACGCGGATCCGAGTATCCATGAATGTCTCTCAGAATTTTCAGAGGGGACGAAGAGTGCTTGGACGGCGACGGTACCACTCATCTTCTACTCAACAGTTGAGTGGCATCCGACCGATCGCGTCTTATGCCAGTTTGGTTGCATCCAAAGAATTTGTTGAACCCTCCAAATTTTGACGAATTACATATGCTAACTCGATAAGGAAAACTCGAGGTACAATAAAGTTAATTAGTTGAATGTTTTTATCAATTTGAATGAAGTTTATATTGATTTAAAGAAGAATAATTTTTTTTGTAATATTGCGTGGTAGGTGGATTGGTTCGTAAGGCATGTAGAATGGATTGCTTAATGGAGGGAAAGAGAGTATCCGCAACGGCATCCCATTCGTGAGTATGTAATATTCGATACGATGGTCAGCCACGATTACTTTTTGTGGTACTTGGCGAATGGGAAGCCAAATCTTTCGACTCCAGAGGAGCAGGCGGTCGTTATTGAGCGTATGCAGCACAACCACCTGCGGACTGAACGTACGAGGGGGCACGTTCGACTTCTGGCGCTGCTTCATCGTCGATGAGAAGAAATGCTTCAGCCTCCTCATCACCAACACCATTGCAGGTCACCCAACCAATCTGACCACAGTCTTTTACCCACTCCATGCACTCATCATTTCATCCGCCGAGTCTGATAAAAGTTTTTTCACACATGTTGTCGGCAACCCATACGAACCATTTTCGGCAATGTTGAGTGGCACGTCGAGTTTGCCTCCAAGCTACGTACCTTTCTATCTATTTCAACCATGGCAGACCGATTTTGGGCCGGATTTGTTCAGCAAACACCGCCGCAGTCCCTATTCTTCAGAAGTGGGCCAGGTGGAACGAGTGGTACGGTTGGAGATGAAACTGAAAATGAGGGTGGTGATGATGACGACGATGAGGAGGAGGAAGTTCAGCTTATTCGGTGTCGACGTAATCCCGATCAACCTCGGCGTCCACCAGGTTGTGGTGCCGGTGGGCATAGGCACCATTAGTTAAATTTTTTTCCTTTTTAAAGTAGTATATAAAAATTTGAGTTGTAGTATTTATATAAATATAAATGTAACCTATTTGACATTTAATTTCCGTGTGCTACCTATTTTACATTTAATTTTTTTCAATCGCTTTTATTCAAATAATTATTTACTTAATCAATAAAAGACATGAGTAAATATAAAAAAATATATTTCAAGCTTTTAAAAGTTCATATACAGAACGCTTTATTGTTTTAATATTCCCTATTGGGAAAAAAATCTAATAACCACCCCATTTGACCTACATTTAGAAAAATACCCCCATTTTACATGTATGATATATTTTTCCCGAAAAGGCTATTTGTCAGATATAAAAAAGAAATTTGCGATGTACAAAACGCGAATTTACTGACATGTTTAGTAACTCGCGTCCTGATGAGCGCGAGTTTTCTGAGAAAGCCTGACACGTTAGGAATCCTTTCAGACCCAAATTCACGTTCTATTAAACGCGAATTTACTGACATAATGTAACTCGCATCCTACAGGACGTGAATTTGGCCACCTTACTATAAATTCCTCGATTAAACGGATAAACATTTTGATGCATCAATATTCACTCAAAAAATATATACACGTATGATTTCTTTAAAAATGGCAAGAAGAGTTACTGCAGTAGTATACTACGACGGTGAGATAATTTCTGATGTGAAAATCGGTGTCGTGTTTCAGTTCAGCAATACTATTTCGCTACAAATTCTGAGGGGAGTAACATTTGAAAGGCTAAAGCGAATGATATCGCGGAAGGTTGCTTCTGAGAGGGAAATTGATTCACTGAGGTATCGACTGCCATCTTCGTTAGATCTATTGTATTTCGTAATATTCGTTGTTCTAGACGATGAAGGTGTTCAACTGATGATCGATACCTATACCAGTTTTCCATGGGATGAGACCTTGAGCTGTTTGTAACATTTTCTGAACGAAATGTCGGAGGCAACACTGTGGTTCCAAATTGGCTGTGCACAAATCTTGACTTCGACCCAAATGCTCATAGCCCCACATCAAGTTTGCGACAAGGAATCAACTTACTAAATACAAGCGATGACCAGCCAGCATCATCGTCTACATCGAGGCCAAGGCATTTGATAAGTGTTCAAAAGTACTATTTTTCTTACCCTTTTTACTCATATTATTGTTAGACTTAGGCTCATATTAGTTGCATAATTAGCCATTCATGCATTAATCCATGTTTTCTTTCATCGTTGAGCTTGATTACATAACTTGGTAGTTTTTGTGGGAAAAGATGCTGCTTTGGTGTATTTTGTGTGTATATGCAGGATCACTTGCCAAAGCAAGGCTAGATCTAGTTGCCAGGGCAATACATGAAGGAGATGCCGAGCTAGTTGCCAATGCATGAAGGAGACGCCGAGCCAGTTGCCAGGGCAATTGTCGACAAAGAACAAGGTGATATGGTAGTCGAAATTGATGACTAGACAAGCCCAAGATGACGTGGAGTAAAGCTAAATCCCAAAGGAGTTTGATTTCCATGAAGAGATTAAAGAAGAATTAAATTCCAAGAAGATAAGAGAAGTTCTAGTAGGAATATAATTATAATAAAGAATTATATTCTTTAAAGATAATTTAATTCCAACTTAACTTCCTCCTCAAATAATGACTTTGACCTAGCCCTATAAATTGGAGGCCATATCGTCAACTTGAGAGAGAGCAAAAGGAGAGAATTTTCGACAAACATCTAGGGCAAGGAGATTTCGACAAGCTTCATTCTTCATCTTTTTCTTTCTTGTTCAATTAGGTTCATGCTAGGGATTATTTATCTTGTGTTTCTTTGGAACCTAGCCATGAACTAAATCTATTTGGCTATGGTTATTGTGTTTTGTGGTTGTGAGAAACTATTGGATTTTGTTTAGGTAATAAGAGTTTGCACTTTTCTATTCAAGGTTTATTCATTCTTGGTTCTTATTCTTGTTTGCGAGTGAATTGGGAGAGGATCTCGTAACTTCATCTATTTATCTAATATCGGGAGAGTTAGATTCAAGAAACGAATGAATATGATCTTTATTCAATCTATTGATGGTGAAGATTAATCCGGCTTAGGAATAAGCTAAGGATTTCAACAGCTAAGAGGAGCGCAAGATTGGTTGTTGTTCACCCTTGATTTAGGCAGTGATGTATTATCAAGGCATGCACAAGTAGCTAGAGTTTCGACTTAGGGATAAGAAGAAACCATTGAAGAACGCTCTGCCGAACCTTGAAGGTTGCTGCTCAGACGCCCAAGTAGTTGCCCAACTAGCCGCCCAGGAAACCATCAATTAGTTGCCAAGGCAACCCCGTTGTGCAAGTTGCCACGACAACTGAGTTGTCCGTGCACTCTTTTACCAAGACGATCCAATCGGCTATCACACCTCAACTCACGATAACCTGGCCTATCTCTCTCATTTGATCTCATTTATTCTTTTACTTTATTGCTTTCTAGATTAGTTATTAGTTAAAACTTCTATAATCTTCTACTTGTGTTTTCTTTTACTTTTTACAGTGCAAGAGACTAGATTCTTAAAGTGGCACCAATCCTTGTGGAGACGATATCTTTTATACGATAAGTTGCAACGTGTATACTTGCACAATTGCGTAGCACTTATTACGCGCAACAACATTCTTGTGTCGCCAGGTTTAACTTAGACCTGAACTTGCCACCAACCCAAGAGTCACCGTACAATCCTTATAGTGGTGGTCTGAGGCCATCGTTATCTATGATGTCGTTCTCCCATGAAGAATTCAATTCGTTCAATGATTTTTTATATGGGAGGCACTTGACTTATATCCCTACTATGGGCCCATCATCCACTATACCGTCGTACCTTTAAGAGTTTAACTCGTCGAATAATGGATATAGGCCTCATCAGCGCTCTCGTGATCAGGTTAGCCGTGCAGTATATTGCAGGGTACAACTTGTTGATGAAGCAGAACTATACAGCTTTGACGGGGATAATTCTGATGAAGAACCACTTGTGGAGGTTGGGCCAGATGGTGACGAGATGGGTTTATTTCCAGAAGAACCAACAGACCTTGATGAGCCCATCAGTACAGAGGATGAGGCAGAAGAAGATACAGAGGATGATAACGAACCTGAATCTGTGCAAATGGTTGCCCTGCGTAGTTATACTGCCAGTAGCCCATCTTATTATGAACCACTATCCCACTTAACAATAGTGGATATGGAAAGATTTAACGATACCGAATTTCCAGAATACCCACAGTTGGAAAATTACACTGAACGAAATGATGAGAATTTGCACCGTAAAATGGTCTTCAAGATAAAAAACTGGCGATAACTGCTATTAAGCATTACAACATATGCATATCAGTTACTTCCACAGTGAAGAAAACTGAAGCTGACAAATATATTACAGAATATCCCCACAAGTTCGAGGGATGTCAGTGAAGGGTTCATGTATCGCGATTGAAGAGGCTGAACAACCTATGGAGGATAACCAAATACAACGGACCTCATACATGCTTCGTTGGAAACTTGAGTCAAGATCATCTGAACTTAGATGTGCACGTGCTTTGTGATTATCTCCTTCCACTCGTGAAAGCTAATCCACGCGTAACTGTGTCCGTATGTATAGCTTACATTAAATCTCAATTCACATATAATGTTAAATACGATAAGACATGGTATGCAAGATATCGCGCCATCTAACAACTATATGGCCAGTGGGAGGAATCATACAACGAGTTGCGAACATGGCTGAAGCTAATGCAAAAATAAAACCCAAGAATAGTCGTGGAACTTGAGACAGTGCCATCTTACTACAACGATCGGGTTGTTCCTGGTGAGGGCCAATTTTTTCACCTTTTTTGGACATTTTCGTAATGCGTTAATGTTTTCCTCCACTGCAAGCCGATGGTACAGATCAACGAAACTTTCTTGTATGGCAGGTACACACAGATTTTACTACTGGCAGTTGCACAAGATGGAAATATAAAATGTATTACGGGCGCATTCGCTATTGTTGAAAAGAAAGATATCACATCGTGGATGTTTTTTTCTCACCAATCTATGCAGACATGTCATGCGCCGTGTTCTACGAGAAAAACCAGGTGAGATATGTATTATTTCAGTTAGAGGCATAGAGATTTGAGGATCTATCGCACAATTGGGCCCGTCTTGGGAACCTCCATTTATTCATCATAGGTTCTGTTTGCGACACATTGCTGCCAACTACTACCAGCGATACAAGAATGATGATGAGCGTATAATGGTTCTTCGTATGGGTAAGCCTTTCACTATCAAAATTATATCAATTGTCATGCCATTTAGTATTATTTCTAATTAATTATTCAATCTTTTATTTAATAGGAAACGCACACCGAGCTGATGAGTTTGAAGAACTGTTAGAGGAGTTGTGATTAAGGAATATAGATGGATATAATTATATCGTTGATATCCCAAGGGAGAAATGGCTGCGATGTTATGATGGAGGGCATCGATATGGTCACATGACAACGAACTTGGTTGAGGCGATCAATTTGTCTCTAAAGGGAACACATCATTTACCTATCACATCCGTTGTCAAGGCGACATATTATCGACTGGCTACCCTTTAAATTATAATAGGAAAGGCTATATGGTCACATCCGTTGTCAACACATCATTTACCTATCACAGGAGAAAATGTCTTCTTTGGACAAGGCCTCGAATCAACTAGTTGTTCTTCTAACTGTACTTTTTAAATTATAATAGGAAAAGCTATATAGCGTTTTAACGCAATTTCTAGCAACGTTCGGATACCTTATACTGGATTATTTTTACACCGTTTTACAAAGATGAATCCATACTTCGACGTCAATGTTCAATAACAAGAAAAATTATCCCCTAACACAGTGCAAATTCACCTAAAACATGCCTAGCGACACTTGTTTTGATGTTACTCGATGCACAAAAACAAGGCTATATAGCGTTTTTAACGCACTTTTTAGCAACGTTCCAATACCTTATACTGGATTAGTTTTACACTGTTTTATAGAGATGAATCCATAGTACGACGTCAATGTTCAATAACAAGAAAAATTATCCCCCAACACAGTGCAAATTCACCTAAAATATGCCTACCGAAACTTGTTTTGATGTTACTCAATGCACAAAAACAAGGCTATATAGCGTTTTTAACGCACTTTTTAGCAATGTTCCAATACCTTATACTGGATTATTTTTACACCGTTTTACAAAGATAAATCTATAGTAATATGTCGATGTTCAATAACAAGAAAAATTATCACCCAACACAGTGCAAATTCACCTACAACATGCCTATCAATCCATGCATATTCAGCAATTTACACGATGAATTCGCGTTCCATTGAACGCGAATTCCTTGATTTTCTGTCACGATATCTTCATGCCATTTCGTGTGAATTTATCGTTGAACTCGTGTTTCGACAAACGCGAGTTATGTAAACCAATTAAAATAAACGATTATACGAAAGGCGGCACCACATAAGCCAAAATTCGCATTTCGTTGAACGCGAATTCGCAATTCGCGTTATGAAAAACGTAAACCCTGCTTATGTGTGCACAATGAGGGGTATTTTTTCAAATGTAGTTCAAAGGGAGTGATTATTAGATTTTTTTCCCAAAAGGGAATATTGAGACGATAATGCCGTTATTGTTGATGAAAGAGAATGGGTTAAATGGTAATAATCCCGTGGTTTCTTCCTCCCAATTGATCGGTCACATCAAGAAAGTCCTACTCTTAGCCCTTAGGCCTGGTGCTAAAGTAGCAGAAAGTGTTCCAGATAAATGTGAAGCATCAGAACCGGATTACGCTTCATTTGATTCTTCACGCGCCCATGTCCCTGGCGAGCACCTTTGGATAAATTTTAGGGACAGCCTAGGTTTAGACTTTTAAAAAATCATAATTAACCATAAAAAAACTTTAATTTCTTCAAAAAAAATCTCACAATCTCTTACCCTAGATCGCGAAATCAATATATTTCTCTCTTTCGTATGTTGATTCAACCACCACCAACTTAAATAGTTTCGTCTAATTCCGTACCTTAAATTGTTAAACTCTCAATAATCGATAACCACAACCTTACGTCAACAAAAATCGACGAACAGTGAACGATGAATAGACAGTTTGACTTATGCAACGAGAGTAAGAGACGTCACCATTGCGACAACGCGTGGCGTTCGACGACAGTATAGGTGAAATTTAAGGATTCTGGGTTGTTTCGAGAGAAAAAAAATTGAAGTTTTCAGAATATATTTAAAAAATTAAGAAAGAACCCATGTATCACGATTTAATTGGTTGGTAAAACTTTTTAACTGTCGATGACAGAAAAACCTTAAAAATTTTACAAATGAAATTTTGGACACATGTTTGAGCCGAAAAATAATTTAGGCACCTATCTGAAAAAAATATATTTTTTACACTTAATTTAGGGTTAATCTTGAAACTATAGGTATAAAATTATCTTAAAACTTCGATAAATAAATATTCAAAAAATTACTAACTTTAGTTAAATAATATTTTTTGAGTGAAGATTTACTTGGTAAAAAGATGAGATGAAAAAAAGTTAATGAAATGGATGCATTTTATTGGTTGGCCATATGAACAGCGTGATGGAAAGGACCTATAATATAATTTCTCGAATCAAGGGATAAAATAGTAACCTCACTGAATACATAAGATAATTATTTAAAAAAATCATTAAGGTCCAATGAAAATATAAAATAATTGGTTAGAAAGGAATCAAAGGCATTTTAGGGGCCGAGTAATAGGGATGAAAATTGTCTGCCCTTTAACTATGTCTTTTTTGGTGTTCCCACTTTAAAAAAGTATTTTTAAAGTTTAGAGTTTAAAGTTAGGGTTTACAGTTGAGGTTTAGCAAATTAGAGGTAGGGTTTATGGTTAGAGTTTAGAATTTAATTTTTTAATATTTTTTAGTGTGAGACATAGAAAGAGGTATACTTAGGGGCAAATGATTTCTGTTCGAGTAATAGTCCTGCAAGAATGCTCCAAAGTATTCAAGATATTCTCACGATCCGGTTAATTGGAAAAAATACCAAGGCTTAAGTGGCAATTAAGTGCCTAAACTATACCTTTTTTTCAGATAGGTGCCTAAAATATTTTTTGGGTCAAACATGTGCCTAATGTTTTTAAAGTTTCCATTTAAGTGTCTTGCCTTTAACAACCGTTAAAAAAATCGTTAGCCAATAAAAATATGACACGTGACAATATTAAATATTTTCTAAGTTTTTAAAATAAATTAGAATTTTTAAAATATCCTAAAATTTTCAAATAATCCTAAAATAGTCCTCAAATCCCTAACCCCCCAAAACCAGCCACTCCCGCTGGCGTTGGTCGCGTTTTCGGCGACGAAATGAAGCGCCCTCCCCTTGTTGAACAACCCACATACCGTTCATCGTCTATTATACCACCGTTCGTCGCGTGAATAATTTAAATGAACCATTCGATGATTTCGGTATTTTACACGGCGTCAGTTGATTTTCGGCAACGAGATGGTAGGGTAAATAGTCGTGATGGTCCGACGACGGATGTGATGGGCGGCGTGGCAATCAGGTCAAATCGGGATTTTAGTTTTTGGGTGTTAGAGATTTCAAAATTTGGGGTTATTTTGTGAAATTTGGGGTTATTTTATTTTATTAATTATTATTTATTTTTAAATATAATTTTAAAAATTTAAGAAGCTGTCACGTGTTAGATAACGGAAGTTGACGGTGAAAATTAACGGACAATAACGGTAAGACACCTAAATGGAAACTTTGAAAACGTTATGCACATGTTTGGCCCGAAAAATACTTTGAGCATTTATCTAAAAAAGTGTTTAGTTTTGGCACTTATTTGCCACTTAAGCCGAATGTCAATAGGTCAGATAATATCAATACTTGGAGTTGTATAGAGTGGGATCTGGTTTAAACTTGTACAGACTTTGTATACTTTGGAGCCCCTAAATCGTTAAACACAACAAATCTCGATTCTCAATCTTTATTTTTTTTCATAAATTTTTACTTTTTCCCATTGGGGTCATCCGATGGTGCAAGTGCAACCCAACAATCTAAAATGCATGGACAAAGGCAACGTATTTACAGCGAATTTTAACAGACCTTGGAGGATTCCTACATTTTTTGATCTTTGAAGTCGTAAGTCCATTATTGTCTGAATCATATGATTTGAAACAAGGCTGAAATTAATAAACACAACAATCAGCTAAGAAGTAACAAAACACATCGCTATTGGATTATAAAGCTTCAGAATTGAATAGAAATGCAAATGCAGTACATGTTCAGCTCTTGCAAAGCAAACCTCCTACATTACCACCCTACCAAAACAGGAATCGTTCAACAAGACAATGAGGTAGAGGAATTCCCTTCCAAGCTTTCATGACAAACACAACAATCAGCTAAGAACCAAATTAAAACACCCCGCGCACTGCTCTTCTTGATAGACATAAAACTCTGCGAAGTCATCAATATCAAGCAGATGAAATATTAGCTAGCTAAAAAATAAGTGAGAAAGGAAATGATACCTCAGAATTATAGACTTCACAATATGCAGAATACAGTGTACTTATCAACTTTTGGGGGGGTCATGAAGCATGTCAATAAACTGGTTAAGTTTAGCTCAACTCAGAAAGCAGTATACCATGTTGTTTCAACTGAAGCTAACATTCAGAGTCAATACAAGAGTAAGGCTCAGTTTGGCAGCTCGAGCATGTGAAACATAAATATCCAAAGAACAGCGAATTGCGCTGCTATTCTTTACAGTCCATCAATGGATACCTAGGATAGATCACCTAACAATCCACATGGTGGAGAAGTCTATGCTAATAGTAATACTGAGGAATAATGAATTTAACTTCAAATTTACTGCAATCCTACAATGTTTGTCTGGGTTTTAGTTCATCGTGTGATAAGACAATTATCTCTAGCATCAGTTGCTCACAATTTAAAATGATACAATGCAAACAAATTTGAAGAGATTCGTTCACCAGGCTCTTATAAACAAGCAGTGAGGAAATTTCATATATGAGAAAATTCAATAATGATAACCTATGAAAAACCTGTCAATCTTACCCTTAGAACATAGTCAATAATATCATGGTTGATACTAATTTGCAGTTAACCAAGATGAAGGAGCAAGCATATTAAAGCAGCCAGGAAAAGATGACAGCTTCCCGATCCTTTGATCCACCAAGTCAAAAACGGCAATCCCATGACCTGTTGATCCTATAAGTGCATCATCCTCATCATTGTACGAAGTAAGTTTCTCATCCATGAAATAAATATAATTCCCTCTACATCCACTAAGCTCCTTAATCGGAACAAAGAAATTTAATCCCTGGCCTATGAACAAAATCCGAGCACCTAAGCTTCTGATCTTCGTCCATCCCCGGTCTCCATCTCACCTATACACCTTAAAAGAAACCACATTTGCATCAACTCTAGCATAAGGATATCGAGATTTTCGGGGTCGATCAAAGTACCTATCAACAACATAAAGATGCCCAACAGATACCACCAAGTGTTTCTTTTGACCACCATCTAAAATGGGAGGGTTGCATCTCCACACCTCCGCATAAGAACTAAAAAATGAAACTTTTCCCCATTTGTCTATAGCAACGACATTATCTCTATAAACTGCAATGTCATCAAAATTATCATCTATTTCCCTCAAAAGCTCACCCCCTCTTCTACCAAGAAACAACCCTCCACATCGACGAAGAATGAGAACCGTGATGCAGTGGCAATAGCAAACGCTGTCAGACTCTGGCGAAACAACAGCTTTCAGTGCATTAAAAGAACCGTGAAGAGTTGTGTGTCGTACAAAGTCTTTGTTAACATACCCTTCCAGAGCTGAGTAGTCCAGCAAGTTTAAAACCTTGGGGAATGAAGCTGGTAAATCCTTAAGGGGGCATCCGAGATGGGATTTATAAGACGAACCTTACCTTGCTCGCTTTCTTCAAGTTTGAGCAACCATGGCGTTGAAATCGGAGAAGGGAGTGGATATTGATTGAGAATATAGACGGTGGTTCTAAAAAAGGATAAAATCGTCTCCTCCCGTAAAAGGGGTTCTACATAAAGGATTAGCGGCCTATCATTCCTCCGGTGAGAATAAGGGAATGAATATCGCCGTCTCCTACAGACACTGCGAAATCGGATGATATCGAAGCGAGAGTCCAGATATTCACCGATTTTGCTCACAAGATCCTCGGGGAGACCCGACCACGAAATTGTTCGTTCCATTCAGAAAAAAAAAAAAACTGAACGTAGTAAGTAAACTAACGATCGCCGGATTAAGCTTCATCTGATTCATCACGTGCTCAAGTCAGTGGCGATCACTTGGATAAATTGTAGGCATAAATGTTAAAAAATATTCTAATAACAAAAAGTATTTTAATTTTTAAACACTTTAATACTAATATTTCATTTTTAAGATAAAATAAATTATTTATAGATAAAAATAGTAAGTAAACTAACAAGTAATATCTGAAAATGTGTAAGAAATTGACAAAAATTTGTCTTTTTCGTATCTATTTTTATATTTCAACATTAAAAGTTTAAATTTTAAGCTATACCTTAAAATCTTAAATCATAAATTCTAAACGCTAAAAATGTGTTTTACCCTTAATTCCTTAAATCACATCCTTAAAATTTAACTCTAAATATTTTTTTAATATAGGAACATAAATAAAAGTACGAAAAAAGACAAATAATTTACAATATTATATAAAAAGATGTGTTAACTTATTGAAATGACATTTCTGTCAAAAAATAAATTTATATTAAATTAAATAATTTTATATAAGATTATTTTTAATATGCTGTTCTATTAAATCATCTTAACACGTTAATTTTTAATTAACTAGTAATTTTATCTATATATTAGTTATTTTAGTCAGGGACGAAGTCCTTTAACGAGTGGGGACACTTGTCCCATGCACACATGTTTTTTTTTAATATTTTTAGTTACATATTTCTTTTTACAACTTAATTCATTAACTCTTATTTTTCCTTTTAAAAATAAATTTAATTTTTTTTTGCAATTTAATCCATTAACTCCTACTTTTCATTCAATTGATGTAGCTCGTTACAAATTCTTTGTTTTCATCAATTATTTGACTTTTTTATACTCGTCCTCAAAATATATTATGCAGAAATTAGCATTCTAAATATATAAGTTAATTTTAGTTGATATTATTTTTATTAAATAACGTTACACATAAGATACACTAATTGGTTGAGTGACCAATGATGCTCATATTGTCTCATCTTGTATGGGTTCAAAACTCAACATTTACCTTGAGAATGTAGACATATATATATATATTTAATCAAAAAATAGCATTATACGTCATACATGCAGGGCTGTCCCTGGGCCAGGGCAATAGGGGTGCCGTCCAGAGCCCCCACCCTACCCAGGGCTCACGTCCAAAAAAATTAAAAGTATAGTTTTTAGCTCTTATGGGTGGATGAAAAAAAAAGAATCCAGTGGCGAACATATATATATATATATAACTGGATAAATTTTGAGGGTCTCAATAACAAGTATTAAAAAAATTAAATTGTAAGAGTATGCTCATATTAATAAATAATGGGAGAAAATCGAGCCTCTAATAATAAGTATTAAAAATAATTCAATTTTTAAGAGTATGCTCGTAATAATAAATATTAAAATTAAAATTTTTAATACTTGTTATTAGGGACTTATTTTTCAATATTTATTATTATGAGCACATTCTTAAATTTTATTTTTTCAATACTTTCTATTATAGACGTACTCTTAAAATTTATTTTTTTCAATACTTGATATTATAGACATGTATTTAAATATGGGTATGTAACCGCAACAAAGATCGTTATATAGCGGTAGAGACACCATCCAAAACTACAATACCCGCAACCGTTATGTCTACAATAGCATATGTTATGAAAAATTTTCACAACTGTGATACCTGCAATGATAGAAATAACATTCGTTATGTTTGAAACCGTAATAAACACAACATGGTCGAATATACGATTGCAGCCGCAATTTAAATTCCTAATTTAGGACATAATTTTTAGGTTCGCCCTAAGGCCACTAAAATCTCAGGAACGGCCCTGCACACATGTACACATATGAAAGAAATATATATGTATATTGTAGATGATTAGAGAGAACAATTTAAGTTGGAACCAATCAATATCATGAAATTATAAATAAATATAATTAAATCTAAATAGAAATTCAGAAAAATATTCGATTCACCTCGACTAGAAAAAGATCATGTAAAGTTTGGACGATAAAAATGTACCGTTAAATTCAACTTTCTTAAAAATTTTCCACTGAACTCAACCAAATATTTATAACAATAATTAAACAACAATAATAATTGAAATAAATGCTTATATTCTTAATTTATACAAGACGACGATAATATTTTATAAGGTTAATCCGTAAAAAATGAATCTTAAATGATTGTTGTATAAAAATTTAATAAATCAAACAACTTTTTTAGTTATAAATAAATAAAATAGAAAAAATTGCAAGTAAAAACTTTAATCTTCTAAAATAATGAAACTTGCCTGTGCTTATTTATCATAAAGATGGTGCGAAGCCGGGGAATAGGGGCAATGTTGTTCATTCGGGTGAAGAAGTAAGGGCATTTGAGGCCAAATGTAAGCTACTTAATTTATATCGACAGCAATTTGAGAGGTTCACAGGTCTAAAAAAGAAAGAAATCAAAACCTTTTTTTTTTCGTGGACCGAAGTCTAAAACCAGAAGAAAGGGGAAAATGGACGCAGTTGATTCAGTTTTCTATCCGCTGAGAGAGTTTGCTAAGGACAGTGTTCGTCTCGTCAAGAGATGCCACAAGCCCGATCGCAAAGGTTACTCTTTACTCCAGTTTTGTTTCGCTATTATTTGATTTCGGGGGTCTATCAGAGTTCCGATTGAACGATTTGATTTTCTTTTTGTTTCAGAATTTACGAAGGTTGCGTTTCGAACGGCGATCGGGTTCGTTGTTATGGGATTCGTTGGATTTTTCGTCAAGCTCATATTTATCCCTATTAACAACATTATTGTCGGATCCGGTTAGGTACGGTTCGGTTCCTTCGATTTCTATCCATTTTCATGTTAATTCGGGGTTTCTTGTATTGATTATTATGGATCTGTTACTGATTTGATATTCCTGTAGTTTATTTTGGAAATTGAGGATTAAAGCATTGACATCCTTCAATTTTTGAAAATCTAGTTGTTGAATACTCTAGGCTAATGATTTTTTTGCGAAATTTAGATTTCTGAGCGACAGGTGATACCAGGAAATTCAATTAATTTGATTCATCAGTTCTCACCTTTTATCGTTGAATCCTTGTTTTACATCTCGGTGTCATTTTATGTAGAATGAAACATTTGCTTTGTTGTCTTAGAAACCTTCGTAGAAGGAGATTGAGCTCAACTAGTAAATTTAATTGTTTCTTTATTCACAACTTGCAGCAAAAATGGTCATTAAGCTCTAATCTTTGTTTGTTGATACACACACTATCACTAATGAGCAATAGTGTGGTCGATACTCGTACTTGGGTAGAACAAATGGAAAATGCAGAGAAAGTAGAGAAGATAAGCAGTTTTCTTGGATCATCAATGTTGATGCTATTAATGGTCAAAGACAAAGGATTAGTGATCAATTACATGTCTAGTAAATGTATTAAGTGGGGTTAAGTGTTGAGAATGTTGGATGAAGTCATTTCCGTATCTAATAGTTGTGGCATCCATGTAAAGATAAATCAAACAATGGCATCTTAAAAACTGATTCAGACATTATTTTCTATACTCCAAACACAACTATCAGGAATATACGTCATAACCATCTCATCTTCATCTATCAGTTATTGTGTATTCATATACATTGTCACGTGTTTCACAAACTTTTGTTCGATATATCTTGGGATGACCGCTAACATTGGAACTTTTGTTCGAATTGCAGGCCTGCATCATGTTGCTGAGAATCGGTAGAAAGTTAAGGTTGAGAGGTACATGTACTGATGTACATCATATGAGTCCATAAAGTAACTTCAGTTTAGGCTTGGGTTTGTCTTTAATTTCGGTTTTGTTGAAACTGGTTTAGTCTTGTGTTGTAAACTAGTACTGGAAAATTGTTGAAGCTAGCACAATCTTTGACTTAATATTGCAAAGTAAGCAATATGATGACTCTAATTCTAAAAAACCTATTATACATGTTGTGTCTTCTATAACGTAGAGATGAATTTGTCGGCGGTGAGTTTCCCAGTGTCACAGATCGTGAGAGAGATTGGCTTCCTTGGCAGAAGCGGTCTGGGTTTGGGGTGGCAATGGCCCTTCTTGAATAAGTTTTTTTTTTTTTATTATGGTTTTAGTTTTTTTGTTACCCAAAAATGTTTCCTGATAAGGTGTGCATGAGTTTATCGAGGTTAAAAAGTAGAACAAATACTATCACGGACTATATTAAGAATATTAAAAAATGTTTTTGGACGTCTAGTCATCTACTATAATGAAATGTTAAATTTTATCATCTTACTTTAGTTTAACATGATTTGATTCTTATTTTTTAATGTTATTAATAGGATTAAATTGATGTCACTGTTAGTTATTATCGTTAAATTGATATGGATCTTTTATTATTATTTGAGCACACAAGCAAACCATTGTGGGCAGTTTGTAAGCAATTTAAGTTTGATTCAGTCAATGCTCGATTCGAATTGGCTTTATTTGAATTTGAGTTTGATTCAAGATCTTAATAAGTCAAGTTGTTTGATAAGTTTAGTCGTTAATTTATTTTATAAATTTTTTATAATTTTTTGGTGGTTACTTTAAAAAAAATTATGTTCCGAGAAGTTTGAATGTTAGTTGAAAACTTTAAAAAAGTTTAGTGGTTTACTAAGTAATTTGCATAAAATCATTTGGGTTCAAATTTTCAATTTTTTTTTGTATTTACCGAGCTTGGCAAGCATTGATCAAAAAAAGAGTTTTTTAACGAGTATGAGCCGATTTTTTTTTTTATATTTAACTTATTGAATATCAAATTGAATCAAACATTACTTAACAAATAACAAATTTACATAAAAGAAGAATATTTTTTTTAAATCATATAATCATTTTAATAAAAATAACTAATAGTATTATTAATTTTTTATAAGAAAAATCACAATAAGCTAAACCGACCCTAAAGTTTCTAAAAATCAAAAATAAACTTAACGAGCTAAAAAATAAAGTAACAGTAATGACTTGTAAGGCTCGTTCCTTTTCCACTTTTCCACTTTTAGTTTGTCATATAATCATCTTAATAAGGTAACAGTAATGACTTGTAAGGCTCGTTCCTTTTCCACTTTTAGTTTGTCAACTGAAAAACTAAGAATATGCTGGTGAAATATCAGATTTTTCGTTAGATTCCACAATTTTCGCGTCCGTAGCCATTACAGAAACATCCATTTTTCGAAGAAGAAATTCTTCAGCAACAGGCTTGGGCTCAGATGGGGTGGTTGTGGCTGCCTCACATGCAGATAATACATCCATGTGAGACGTGTAAGCTCCACTGATACTCTTTGTAGCAAGCTCCAATTTAGTATCTTAAGAAAATCTATATCTTACCTTGATGGCGACTATTTTTCCAATATGTCGGTTCGAGTGGGTTCACTAGCATTGGCTTGAGGTTCAGGTGTAGATAACTTGGGAGTTTGGCTGTTAACAAGGTCAAGGCTTTTTGTGTCATCATGAAACAGTTTGTGTGGCTTATGATCGGAACATATGACCCTGTCTTCAACTCGAGGTTTCAGATTTACAGTCTCAAATCACAGGCAAATTAGCAGTAAATGCTACAGACACACACTCAGATGCATTAAGCGCCTCTACGTTAATATTTGGGCCTTTCACCAGCTTGGAGGCTTCAAATCCCGTATCATCATGAAACAACTCATGAGGCTTAAGATCAGAACATATGGCCCCCCGTCTTCAACCTGAGGCTTCAGATTTACAGTCTCAGTAGCTGTGAAGTAGCAGTAAATGTTGCAGACACTGGCTCAAATGAATTAAGCGCCTCTACGTTAATATTTGGTCCTTTCATCAGCTAGGAGACTTCAAATCCCACAAGTGACTGATCCTGTCCAACGGCTTTATCATTCTGCACTCCAGGATCTAAGATTTGTTCTTGCAGGTTCTTCTGCTCCAGGGGATAACCAGTGTCATTAAATGGGAAATTACTAGCTGGAGGAATTAGAATAAAAGCAGATTGACTCAATTAGCAGCTGTGGCATCAGACTGAAGGACAATATGTAGGCCTTGTTCTGGAAGGTTAGGCCGTGCATCTTTTTTATGCTCAACAGGGTTCTCATTTTTTCCTGATGGACTCACAGCATGGAGATGAACCTGTGAGTTGTAGATGGGATATGAATCTCTTTTCTTTCGTACATCTTAACATCCGGAGCCACATCATTTTCAGCAGTAACTGGAGTGAGTCTTCCTGGTAGAAATACCATGCCTCTAAGATGCGTGTTGGTATCACCCACCTTAACCCTAACAAGATATCCAACATCAAATGAACCTTCAACGACACCAGAAACCATCTGACCTACCATGCCATCAGACGTAGGGAGACTTGCTCCCACACTCTGCTTTTTTTTTTTAGATTTATCAGATGGAGGTGCCAGAGTTGTGCTATCCCCTTGAATACTATCATCCTTGCGTGGTCGCCGTCTCCACTTCATAGGGTGTCTGCCATTGAAAATAAGCTTGGTTACACATCCTCCACATATGGAGACACAACCTCGTTTATACCATCTTATTACAAATCCTTTAAAAATAATCTTTCTAAAGTTATCTGCAGTCACGAGAGTATTTAAAATTTCTGTCATCATTGTGCCAACACAAGAACTGAATACACTGAAAATATGGTACAAAAATATAGTTAATAAGACTAGTACCACTTATTTTGTCATGCTAGTAAATTATATTTCACAATAATCAAATATACCAAACTTAATAACATCAAGAAATCCTCCTAATTATTTACATAAAGATCGCCTATTCGATGCGATAGCTAAGTGTTTTCTTGGAGTAGGTCCAGGTTTTGGCCTAAAATTTGATTTTGATAACCATTGAATGTGAAAGAAATTAGGGTAATGTATTAATTTCAGAAATAATGGATTACTATATGGGATAGATTCGAACAAGATCACCTACTCAAGAAAAGAGCTACTAGTGACGAAGATATGCATATACCAAGAAGATCATCTATATAATAGGTAGATTCAAGAACAAGCCAGATGGATGCAAATTCAAATATGACGAGTGAACGTGATATCTTACACAGATGCTTCCCAAATTTTGGACACCTAAGCAGATGATAAACACACTAATGCTTCATAATTTCTCTTTGATCTGTTTAAGATGATGAGTTTTAAATTTATTCGCTACAACTTTTGGGAGCAAAAGTTCACAAAATAAAAGCTATGGAAATCACTATTGAAAGACCTCGCCACCTCTATGAGAACTAGTCTATTTTTATCTATTTTTAGTTATGGGGTAAAATCAAAATAGACTATTGGTGAAGGATGTCTAGACGTCTAAGCATGACCATGAAATTCTGGTACAGATCTGATATCATGATGAACAGTCAAAGTCATAGGTGATGCTTGTTTTTCTATTCTTTTTAGTTCCTACAGCAATGTAATGCCCGACCTTATATGCAATTGTCCTGCTAAACATATTCCCATTTTTTATCCATGATTTCTCAACCCAAGTCTCACATTATCAAGGATTTTGAGACTTGAGAAAGCAAAATTTTCCTCCTATGAATAAGTTCCAACATCAGACGGTACTCAATAGAGCTCCTTTATGTTTTAGTTTCGCTGCTCCGGTATGATGAGGTCTGAGACCGTCACCAAATATAGGATATGTGCAGTCTCAATGCTACGTGGAGGGAAACCTGGAAGCCAATAGTCATTCCAAACTCAAAACATGTCATGACAATTACTTTAAATCCAAAATTTTCTCCAAAACATAAACTTTAAATTCAGCTACTCCTGCAAGAAATTGCTTTACACATTAAAGCTGGGATTTCTGATTACCAGGTAATATGAAGAGTTAAAATACCTCAACTTGGCTGCACTTTAGAATTCTCCTTCAACATTATGTTGGCTTTCACTTTCAGGCAAGTACAACGCACCCTTAAAAGACCAAGAGGAAAAGTAATTCGAGACAAATTACCCCATATTATAAGCGAAGAAGACCTGTGATTATTATTTGACTAAATCAACCATTAAAATACTGCTACTGCTCACAAATGGGAAAATGATCAAATATAAACTTTAAATCCAAATGGGAAAATGACCAAATATGGGATATGTGCAGTCTCAATGCTACGTCGAGGGAAACCTGGAAGCCAATAGTCATTCCAAACTCAAAACATGTCATGACAATTACTTTAAATCCAAAATTTTCTCCAAAACATAAACTTTAAATTCAGCTACTCCTGCAAGAAATTGCTTTACACATTAAAGCTGGGATTTCTGATTACCAGGTAATATGAAGAGTTAAAATACCTCAACTTGGCTGCACTTTAGAATTCTCCTTCAACATTATGTTGGCTTTCACTTTCAGGCAAGTACATCGCACCCTTAAAAGACCAAGAGGAAAACTAATTCGAGACAAATTACCCCATATTATAAGCGAAGAAGACCTGTGATTATTATTTGACTAAATCAACCATTAAAATACTGCTACTGCTCACAAATGGGAAAATGATCAAATATACCTTAAATAACATATTTTATTATATATTTGAATCTTAAAAAAAGATGTATTAACCTTTACAGGAATGGGGTTTTCCTGTAGAAAGGACTCCTCTGCTGTCGATTTCGGCCGAGATTATCTTCTTGACTTCTTCCCATTTTTCAGATATTTTGTTGTGGCTGTCTGGTTTCTCTATTGCAGGTGGTCTGATCGTTCTCCCTGGCGTCTTTCTTTGACAGAATCGACTGTCTTCGATGGTAGCTCTGGTAAGGATGAGGTGCATGTAAAATCACAGTAACCGACCAAAGATGAAAGGGACAGTTCTAATTAGTTCCTACAACAATGTAATGTCTGGCCTTATATGCAATTGTGCTGCTAAACAAATTTTCATTTTTGATCCATGATTTCTCAACCCAAGTCTCACATTATCAAAGATTTTACTTGAGAAACAAAATTTTCCTCTCACGAACAAATTCCAACGTCAGACAATACTCAATAGAGCTACTCCTTTATGTAAAAAGGAGAATACATGGAAAATTACAGTAACCAACCAAAGATGAAAGGGACAGTTACAATTAGCCTTATATGCAATTATCCTGCTAAATAAATTCCCGTTTTTGATCCATGATTTCTCAACCCAGCTCACATTGTCAAGGATTTAGAGACGAGAGAAAACAAAAATTCACTCCTATAAACAATTTCCAACATCTCCTTTTATGTAAAAAAGAGAATATGGGGAAAATCACAGTAACCGACCAAAGATAAAAGGGACAGTTCCAATATGTATGCATAACAAACCCACAAAACAAGAGACCATTCTATATAACAAGGCATAGCGACTTATAGCTTCGAAGAAGCCTTCATTTTTTTGTTTTTCTTTCTCCTACAACAGAACGACGTTGTTCTAGGATCAGAAAAACACCGCCAAAGACGAGAAAAGTTGAACCCATAATCATATAACCCAAACCAGCAAGATTAAAAATATGAACATCCTTTTGAACACATATCAAGTTTAAAACGGGTGCAGATAAAGAAAATAACAAAAGAACCAACCATCTTCTTTACAATCTAAAGACAAATGAAATTTTCTGAGAAATAAACTCTCATAAGATCCCGCCAAAAAATCTTTTTTTCCTCATCCCATCAAGAAATAAAAGAAAATTCAGTGATCAGAACGCAATTATATAAGTAAAATTATAGTTTGTAAATGGGAATAAAGGAGAAAATTAACGTGCCTGCGCTTTAGAATAGGTCCAAGATCACTGTGAAAAATGGGCGGTGAGCTAATCAATAATATTGTTTTTGAAATCGAGAAGGAATTGAGTGTTTTCAAATAAAAAAAAACTGCTGATTTTTCTTTTCTTGATTTCAAGTTGAACCCAAAACCATAACCCGAATCAGCAAGATTAAAAATACAAATCCCGTTTTGAACACATTTCAAGCTGCAACGAGTACAAATAAAGAAAAAAAAAACAAAAGAACCATCTTCTTCGCAATCTAAAGAGACAAATGAATCTTGTTGAGTAATGAACTCACCCCTTTCTTATCCCATCGAGAAATAAAAGAAAATTCTTTGATCAGAACGCAAATATATAAGTAAAACTATAGTTTGTAAATGAGAATAGAAAAGAAAATTAACATGCCTGTACTGTGGAATAGGTTCAAGATCGCTGTGAAAAATGGGCGGTAAGATAATCAATATATTTGATTTTGAAACCGAAAAGCAATAATGAGAGTTTTCAAATCGAAAAATTGATGATCTTTATTTTCTTGATTTCTTTGGAGTGGCTGTTTAGTTCGCGGGATAGTAACGATGTTAGGATTGAATTTAAACATACAAATCACATTATAAAAAGGGCATTATGCAAAAAAAATACCCATAATATTTAATTGAAATATCATTTTAGCCCTTGTTTTTTTAAAGTAAATTAGCCCTTAACGTCTTATTTTGGATCAAAATAACTTTCTCCGAATGAAAACTGTTAGTCAACTAACGATAAAATGACTTAAAATGACGTGACAAACCTACATGGTAGTGCACGCCACGATAGTAGTTTCATAGAGGCAAATATGTTAATTTTACAAAATAACACATCAGTTAAAAAATAATTTTAAAAAGTTATATAAAATATATAAAAAAAATTCTTTTGACGTGTCATTCTGTGAAGTCATTTCAAGTTGTTTGTCTTTAATTGACTAACAGTTTTCATTTAAAGAGGGTTATTTTGACTCAAAATGAAACGTTGAGGGCTAAATTGCTTCAAAAAAAGAATAGGAGCCGAATTGACTATTCAGTCAAACGTTAGGGGTATTTCTTTGCATTATGCCTATAAAGAAAGGTAAACTTGTTGGGTGGTCCTTTTGTTTAGGGAGCGGTTTATTTTGGACAACAAATTTGAAAATGTATTATTTTGATCTCAACCAATAAAAACCACTCACTTCATTAATATTTTTATGTCATATTTTTACCAAGTAAATTTTTACTTATATTTACTATAAAGCAAATTAAAAAACAGTTTCTCCATAAATGAATAACAAATGAGGAAAAAAATAAAATTATGGTTTTTAACTGATTAAAAGGGGATTATATATATAAATGTAAAATATCAAATTATTTTTTATTATATTGTTTATATTTGGTGTGTATTACCGTTGGCGTCTAACGTGGTTTTTTATGCGTCATGTCAAATATTCGTTACTTGGGTAATGGAGGCTAACGGTCGGACGATCAAAACGATAGAGATCGAAAATATAATGACCAAAACAATATTTTTTCAAATTTAGTGATAAAAATAAAATACGTTATAAATAAAAGGGACTACTCGTGAAGTTTGCCCATAAAAATGGAGACAGGAAATTCTAAATTAAAATAGAGGATTAAATTCAGATTTCAACATAACACCGGGATTGAAACCATACCAAGCCTTTTCTTTTAAGATTGGCGGGAATTATTGTTGTCACTGTTGAATAGTTTGGCATTTCTTTACTAACACATTTTGTCCATATGAAAGGATTTAGTCCCAATATTGTTTTAATAGCTTCGACATTCTCCTGGCTAATCAAGGAAGTTGAAAATTACGAAGGATTTTGTTCTAAGTTTTAGAATTTGAAAATGAATGACTTTGTCTATTCTTTCTTTAAGATATACACTTGATACTTATTCTTCCTTTTCAAGGTAAACCACTCCCTGTTATTTAGATTTTTGCTTTTAAAATGTTTAATATACAGGTGGTGTAAACAAAAAAAAATTATACAAGCGCTTTAGTTTTAGGGTTTACGGTTTAAAGGTCATAGTTTAAGTTTTGTGGTTAAAATTTAGTGATTGGGTTATAATTTGGGTTTAAATGTTAAAATTTAAATATTTAATCATATTACACTAAAATCTAAACCATAACCTCTAAACCATGAATTCTAAACCTTAAAACTAAACCATAACGTCTAAACTTAAACCTTAAAACCAAGGTACATGCGGAAAGTTTTGTTTCAACCGCATGTGTATTGAATATAAATCATTCAATATACATTTGATATTCTTTTTAAAAAATCAAGTAAAAATCATATCCTTAACCAATGAGTAAATTAGATAGGGACAATCCAAGATTAACCTAACAAATAACACTCGGCGGATAGTGTATAAATTGAGCGAATCTCAAGTTCTTTTTCTCAAATCAAAAGGTTATTAATTTGTTTTTAAAATTTAAACCGCTAACTATATTGTTATCTCGAAGAACACTCCTCCCTCCCCGGGAAATTCTAATCCCAACTCTTCATATACGCGTCTCTGGAATTACAATATTGTGTTTCCTGGAAAATTACCTGCAAATGTAAGCTTTGGTTCAATTAAATGGCTTCCAACAGTGACCCCAATAGCCAACCCTTTACCTCCAAAACCCCTCATTTCTTCAAGGTGCTCCTCACTGATGCTATTCAGCATGGGGAAATGGCGAGTGATCTTCTCATTTTCTATACTCTAAAACTATTGTTAATACTTTCTTTTTGCTCTTAAATGGAACATAGATAGATTTTAATCGGTTTAAGTTTGTTTTCTTTCCTTTTTCATGCAGAAAATTCATGTGAAATTTGTAAGAAAATATGGAAGTGGGATCTCTAGCCCAGTTTTTCTCAAGGTCCTGAGTGGAGCACTCTGGGAAGTAGAATTAACAAAGTCTGGTTCTGAGGTTTTTCTGCTAAAGGGGTGGAGTGACTTTGTTCAACATTACTCGTTAGATTTGGAAGACTTTGTGGTTTTCAGATACGAAGGACAATCCCTTTTCAATGTTATCGTATTTGATAAAGGCGGTTCGGAGATCGAATACATTCATGCTGAGAATCACACTTTGAATGAACAATCTCAAGGGACTCAAGTGAAACAAGAAGAAGTAGATGATGATGATGTCTCTGTTGAAATCCTGGATGGGACTCCCCCAACGGAGAAAAGAAGGGGACAATTTCCATCACCATGTCCGAGACCGAGTAAGAAGGCGAGAATCGGTTCGAGCACTAATAGAACTAAGAGCAATGCGAAGTTCAGTAACCCCAGTTTCAATGTTTCCAACAGAAATGGATGTATAGAACTTTTTGTTTTACCTTTCCTTTTTTTTGCTTTTGGTTGAAAAGAATGAAATTGAGTTTCATTTTTTTTTTTTTGCTTCTTAATTCGGTTGATTTCAGGCCGACAATCCGCTTTGGCTTGGAAAAGCAATAGAGGGGAGAATGCTAGTCCATAACAGGGATGTGGAAGTATGTGGAGGACAATGAGAATCAAGCAGAAGGATAAAGCTTATCAAATTGCCAGTTCTTTCAAGTCCCAAAATCCATTTTTTACTAGAGTCATGCAACCATAATTTCTTACTGATAGATACAGAATGGTAAATCTTTTCAATTCAATATATGATATATATATACACACACTCGAATTCGCATTTGAAATATATATATGTTTCCTTGCAGGGTTTACCAATGACCTTTGCTAGGAAATATTTGACAGAGAAGCGACACAAAATTCATTGTGTTGTTGATGAGAAAACTTGGACCATGGAATATAATAACTCAAGCAAACGGTTTATACCAAGACTCTGCAATGGATGGAAGGATTTCGCCAACGATAACAAGTTGAATGCCGGGGATGTTTGTGTTTTCGAGCTCGTTAATGTCATTGAAATCGAAATCACATTCAACGTGTTCATCATTCGCTATGAAGTTGCAGAATCAGTAGGTGAGTACATTTTTCTCACATGACAACTCTCCATTTCTCCTCTAACATACATCGATGTTCGATCATGCAGATTTTCCAAGTTCATCTGTTTCGTTGAATTACCCTGATGGGAATGCATCTAATCCAGTGAAATCCATGAAAAGCTTGGGAACTGATTATGCTAGCAAAAGTAAAGGTGCAATATCCAGCATTGATGATGACAAAGTAGCAGTTCTAGAATCTCCACTCCCTGGAGGTAAAATGAGAGTACAAGTTCCCTCTTGTCCTTGAGATTTTTGTACCTCTTTTTATGTATTAACTCTGTGCAGACAGTTTTAACCAAGTGAGACATCAAAATTCTGGTGGTTCACAGTATACTCAAGCTTCCAGTAATTCTCTCCCAAAAGATTCAGATTTAAAACTTGTTATGAGATCATGCTACTTGACCCATGGCGGTTTGGTATGCTTCATCAACTATTCATGCATATAGTATTTTTTAGGACTCATGTTCGATACTAGTTGAAGCTGTTCTTGTTTTTGTTCATGCAGAAATTCCCAACTGCATTTGCCAAGAGATATTGTACAGGGGAAAGTAAGCCTGGTAATCCTTGAGATTGCAGGGAGAAGATGGGTTGTGAAGCTAAAAAGCTACGGTTTGAGGTGCTGTTTAACAAGTGGTTGGACTCGATTTGCAAGGGAAAATTGTCTCCAAAAGGATGACATTGTAGTGTTTCACCTGATCAATAGTAATGATCTGGTGTTCAGAGTTTCCATCACCAAGCATCTGCATGGCATTTGATTTCAGTAGTTATGTAGTCAGATTGAATGGGGTTCTAACAGACATTTATTGTTTGTTTCTTTTAAATATTTTGTCTATTGGTGTTCATTGATAGGGGAGCACTAAAGGGTAAAGTTCACAAATGGTCACTAAATTATCCTAAAAATATAAAATGATCATCAAACTTTCAAAAGTTACATAATGACCATTAAACTTTAGTTTTTATTATAAAATGCTTATTGAGTCGTTGACTGTTGTTAACTAAGTGATGTGGCAATCACGAAAATTTGAATTGTAAAACATTTAATCCTCCATATTTACACATTCAATCGATTTAGTCCTAATTTAACCCACATTATTGATGTATAAACTAGTTAAATGTGTAAATATGAATGACTAAATGTGCTATTATATAATTTTTTTGTAACTGTTATGCCACAGTTAATAGCTCAATGACTATTTTGTACCAAAAAATAAAATTTAATGATCATTATATAACTTTTAAAAGCTTGATTTAGTAACCATTTTATAATTTTAGGGATAATTTGGTGACCATTTAAGTACTTTACCTAAAAAAGCCAACTAAGAAAACGTACGCACATCTTAAATTGGAGGACAAAACACAAAAGATTCTGTTCCCAATGTGGAGACGTGGCATTGTCATAAAACGAGAGTGCAAGAAAATGACTGTAGACTACACCGTATTTGAGTTCCACCCATACCTAGGATGAGGATCGGTGATTATTGGTATCACGGTCATTGCAAATGAATCAGTAGATCGGACGGTGGAGAAACGAGTGTTTGCCGACAGTCAGTCGCTGAATTTCGTCACGTGTGCAAACAATTTAAAACACGGTAGGAAGTAGCCAACTAGGAAGATTTGACCAACCGAAAGTTGGTGCTAATCACAGGCGCTGCTTAAGTGCGTGTAACGTGAACCATGTGATTTTGGATAGGATTGTGTTTTCACATAAATTTCATGACACTCCCTCCACATTTTTGAAAATAGGATAAAAAGAAGAGAAAAACTTTAATATATAGTCCGTGTAAATTTTAGTTTTAGGAGTTAGAAATTTAGTTTAGGGTTTAGAGTTTATGGGTTTGGGTTGTAGGGTTTATAATTTAAGGTTAATTTTATAATTTAGGGTTTGAAGTTTAGTTTTTTAAGGTTTATGTTTAATTTTTGATTTATAGTAGAAATAGATATGCTTGTGTAAAATTTATTTTACTCAGTCTGTGTATCAAATTTAAACCTTAAAAAGAATATAACATTTTTTAAAATCACATGTTTTGTCCACTATACCCGCTATTCTTTTAAAAAATTTATTTTTGGTAAATTTTATACTGTATTAAATTATTAAAATAAAAAATAGAGTTTCGATTATAATAACAAAATTTAAACCAACATTACCGGTTAATAGTTAACACTTCCTTAAGGATAATCTAATTAAATGTAAATTGAATTCAAATTCATTCTAATTTATTCTATTTTTAAAAAATACTTTTAATTCTTTTTATAACACTGATGTTACATTTTCCGACACAATAATGTCGCATGATTTTATGAAATTTTAAAAAAATTGAAGCGACCATGGTGTACAAAAGCATGATGAGAAATTTTCTCCATAGAATATTAAGATTACTGTATTAAATGATTTGTTTTTGGATTATTATCCCGTACACAAATTGTTAAAATTTTTTATTTTCACAAACATCTAATTTTATGGTTTAGAATTTAAGAGTTTTAGTATATGGATTTAGAATTTGGGTTTATTGTTAGAATTTAAGGTTTAGGATTAGAATTCATGGTTTATGGTTAAGGTTTAGATTTAGATTTTAGAATAATATTGTTAAGGATTTAGGTTCTAATCTATAAATCCTAAATTTTAACGCAGAATCCAAAATTCTATCAACATCCCTTAAATTTAAAACTACTATATTTAAACTCTTAAACGACAAACCCTAAAACTACGGCACTTTTGTAAATAAAATTTTTACAAATGCTTGTGCATTGGATAATGATCCTTTATTTTAAGGCAAATATCTATGCTAAATAATATTTTATTAAATAAATGGAAAATAAATACATCTACCATCAACAATATTATTTCAAATAGAATATTAATATTCTTAAAATACATATTCAAGACAATCATGTTAATTTAGCAATATAGACGGCTCAAAAACTCAAACGAATGCAGTCCTCTTAATTTAACACGCTAAATCATGACTTTAAAAATATGATAAAATTATGTTAAAAAATATACGATGTTATGAATATCTTTATTTATGGTAAATATCTATTTATTAAATTAGACTTTAATGTATTTTATTATTAGAGTTTAATATCTATTAGAATTAGGGTTTTCATATAATACTTATAAATATAGAGTTTGGAGAAAATATTGTACAAAATCCTACATTGAGAACATAATACAAGTCTTTCACTCTATCTCTCATCTTTGTTCTTGTTCATCTCTCTTGTTCTTTTTTATTTTATTCGCAACACGTTATCAACACAATTTCGCTCAATTACCATGGTTCTTGTCGGTAATTCCCGAAAAATATTTCAACATGACATTGGTGACTACATCTACAATACATTCAACTTAGCTTAAAAAGTCTTATATGTTTTACTTATTTATCTCGATACAATGAATGATTAATTATTCTTAAATTAACATGAGTATATTCTAATTCATTGTTTCTTTAATGATATATCTAATATTAAGTATATACATGATTATGACTTTTTTAATGATGTAATTTTTTATTCTTACTGCTTGGGGTAGTTATTAAAAGCCGAAAATAATCATGTGTTTAAAACACAATGGAACATACGTGTAGTGCTTCTGCACATATTTTTGAGATTTTTTTAGTTATAAACGTTAATTGTTTATTTTATTCTAATGATGAAAGTTTGTGTTTTTAATCATGTTTTAAGTTTTACATGATATTGGAATAAATATCGAGTCTTTGTCAAAACCTACAGGATCAATTTAGTTTGAAAATTATGGTGATAGAATGATTAATCGTTGCTTTAACGAAAGTGAAGAAAGCGGTGGATTGAATATGCCACTTGACATTTCGAGTTCCCCGGACTATATGCACATTAACGATTTTTTCTCATTTACTTCTGATTAATTGTTATTATTTGTCTGAATTTGACGTTTTAATTTTTAAGGTTCACAAAATCTTATGATGAAAAAGGTGTGATTGTTTCATGTTTCGCCAAGGATGAACCAGGTTCCGGGTTCCAGTACGGTACTTTATTGGATTAAAAACCTCGTTCAAAAAAAGACTAAAGGTAAATTCAATACCTATAAATTTTTATTTGGCTTCTTGATTTTTAAGTCTGGTAAGTATTATATATATTGGTTGATCAATGATTCTTTAATAGTATGACTGCTATAAAGTCTATATTTGCTTGAAAGCAATAATTTTTTTGTGTCGAAAAACTCAACTATGGACAATAACATAGACATGGACAAGATGATCATTTTAAGAATGTTTGTAACCACCAGAAGTGGGTTTATAAAGATGACAATAATATATTAAGAAAGTGAAATTTTTATGCAGTGGTACAAACCATTGATCTCGCACTTGTCATACGTTGAAGCATTATGGACATTTATCCACAATCATAAATGATAAATGAAAGAAAATATAAACAAATTTTGTTTACAAAAATGGCGAAAATAATTATGACGTTATTGGTCTAACTCAATTGGATATTGTTGATTTCCTTATAACCCTTGAAGGGAATAATTCGCTATTTATTTTATTTCCTTATAATCTCTAAAAAGAATAATTGATCTTTTAATTTATTTTGCTTTATGTTAATTTGTTTTACATATTATTTATTTATATTTTTATATTATATATTTAAATATGTTAAATTATTTATTTATTATCTTTTGAAGAATATGATTACTTATGAAATACAACATGCAATAAAATGTAACGGTTTATGATTAACAGTGCAAGTACTTATACTATACTTAAGTATAAGAAATATTTTTCCATTCAAATGTAAGGGAAAATGTGAGTACTATATCTCAAAGTACAAATAATATCAATGCTCTGGAAGAGCAATTATTGAGACATTATCTTTGATAGACAATCCATTTGATATGTGTTATATTTAATATTTTTAATTTTCCGAAGTGAATGGAACAACACATATTGAAAGGTGCATAATTATGCATATTTTTTCATTTAACAATGCAATAGAATAACGTGAGTACTATATCCGAAAGTACTAATATCATAGAAGGCTCTAGAAGAGCAATTATGCTATTGCCAAATAAAACTCAATTTCATATTCACAATGCGTTATACTCGTTAAAGTAGCAAACACGCTTGTTGAATTTGAAGATATTCGCATAAATGAATATCATATTGAGACTATTACTCAAAGGGATGCTGACTATCTCCATATTACGAGTATAACCTAAGGCAATAAGAAAATTTTGACAAAATTACATGAACTGTCATCTGGATTGTATTACACAAGAATTAATACAAATTGAAGCTCATGCTATTGTAAATCGGAAGTTTACTAATAACTTTATTATTTGGCATGGTCGGTTAGGTCATCCCGGTTTAATTATGATGCAAAAAATTATTGACACTTCATGTGGTCATTCATTGAAGAATTGACAGATTATTCTAAATAATGTTTTTCATGTGATGCGTGCTCTCAAAGAAAACTAATTATTCGACCATCACCAGCTAAGATAAATTATGAATCTATTATTTTATAGAACGGATACAATGTGATATATATGGGCTCATACACCCTTTTTATGGACCATTTAGATATTTTATGGTTTTAATTGATGCATCGACTAGATAGTTATATGTATCCTTGTTATCAACTCGCAACTTGGCGTCTGCGAGGTTACTTGCTCAGTTGATAAAATTATGAGCACATTTTCCAAATTACCTTATAAAGATAATTCGTCTTGATAATGCTGATGAATTGCCATTTTACATGCATCATCATTAATTCGCATTAAGCCAATAAATTATCATAAGTTATACCCATTACAATTGATTTTTGGTCAGAAACCAAATATTTCCCATCTTAAATTTTTTTGGTGTGCGATATATGTTCTAATTGCTCCACCACAACACACAAAGATGGGTCCTCAAAAGAGGTTGAGAATATATCTCAAATTCAAATATCCTTCGATAATTAAATATCTCGAGCTTTTGATGGAGAATTTATTTACAGTTTAATTTACTGGTTGTCATTTTAATGAGTCAGTTTTCTCGACATTAGGGGAAGAAAATAAATAGTTGTGAAAATAAATAAGTTAAAATGAATTATCATTCTCTCATTTTGACCCGCATACTTAACAAATGTGAACTAGAAGTTCAAAGGATAATTCATTTATAAAACTTAGCAAATCAATTGTCAAATGCTTTTGCTGACTCCAAAAGAGTAACTAAGTCACATATACAACCTATGAATGCTCCGATTAAAAATTGACGTCCCGAAAGGACAAACTCTAGTTGCTAATGAGTTTAACTCACGCATGAAGCGTGTAAATAAGTAGGTTCCAAAGATAAAAATCCTCGAAAAAGAAAAAGAAAAATATTTTATGATGGTTCGATCGAGGAATCAAATAATTATGAAAATATCTAAAAGAGATTAAAAGCTCTCTAACAGAGACGTTATACATGACTTAGGTACCTGGTAATAATGAGATCTCAATATATTATGTTATATCTGGCAATAAGTGGAATTGAAATCAAATCAACGTCGATAATATATTTGCATGCAATATAGCATTAGAGATTTTGGACGATGATGCAGATCATTAACCATTGTCAATTGGACAATATAAACAAATAAATGATCGGCCAGAATGAAAAGAGGTAATTGAGGCGGGATTAAAATATTTTTTAAAAGAGAAATTCAGGCCTATAGTCCATAAACTCAGAGGTCTAAAACTCGTGGGATATAAATGAGTCTTTGTGATAAATAGACATGAAAAAGGGTGAATATAAAGCTCGTTTGGTTGGACAAGAATGCTCACAATGACCTAGAATCGATTATGAGAAAACATACTATTCGGTGGTGGATGCAACTACTTTTGAATTTTTTATTAATCTGGCAATAAAATATTTAGTTTCCGCCTAATTGATGTTGTTACATCATATTTGAATGAGCCTCGTGATAATAACATTTACATGAAACTTTTGGAAGGATTTAGATTACAGAAGCAGTTAATTCAAATTCTCGATAACATTATTCAATCAAATTAAGCTTGTGCAATCGCCTTAGTGAATACTTATTAGCGAAATGTTATAAGAATATTCAATTTTCCCGAGCATTTTTTTATTAAGAGGTTTAGCTTCGGATTTGTTATTGTTGTGCATGTTGATGATTTGAATATCATTAGGACTTACGAAGAGATCTCTATGACAATAAGATCCTTGTGCATTAATCGACACATGTAGAAAAATATTTAAAGAGACTTTACATGCATAATGCATATCCATTGAGCACAAAGCAAAGCCAAAAAATAATTGCTATGCATCAGATCTTAATTGGTCTAGAAGTACTATCTAAGTGCTGCGAGACCATTACCTTTAGATCTTTCAAAACTCGACGTCTCTCCAAATCATGTAAATAATTGCTATGCACGAGGCAAAGTTGAAATATGTGTTTGGCTAAACATATCTAGAAGATATGTGAATTGCTTTCACAGGATAAGATGCAAACTATCTTGTGTAGAAATAATGCAAAATTTATATCTCAATCAAAAGATTGATACATTAAATGTGAAAAAATGAAACATATTTCTTCAAAGTTTCATCCATCATGATCTTCAGAAGAATAGTATTGGATGAATTCTTTCAAGTAATAATTTGAAAGATCTATTCGCCAGTGCATAGTCTACTTCAACATTTGAAGATTTTATTCGAGATTAAATTATAAACATTCAAAGATCTTGTGTGATGTTTTCATTAGGGAGACCAAATACGCGTTGCACTCTTTTTCCCTTAATCGAAGTCTTGTTCTAATGGGTTTTCTTGGTAAGGTTTTTAATGAGGCAACATGCTATGCGTATCAAATGTGTGTACTCTTTTTTCTTCACTAAGAATTTTTTCCCACATGGTTTTTATCTTAATAAGGTTTTAACGAGACACATTATTTTTATAGATATCCAAGGGGAGTGTTATAAATATCTTTATTTAGGATGAATATCCATATATTAAATGAGACTTTAATGTACTTTATCATTAGAGTTTAATACACATTAGAATTATAATTTCCATCTTATACCTATAAATATAGAATTTGAAAAAATTATTGTACACAATTCTACATTAAAAATATAATACAAGTATCTTTCTTTATTTCTCCTTTTATTCTTGTTTATATTGTTTTTCTTTAATTTATTAACAAGATATGATAAAAAAATAACGACTTTAAAAATATATTTAAAAATTTTAAAAAATGAAAATGGTTTTTACACGCTCCAAGAGGGGCGCGTATAGCAAAGAGAACTAAACCCGAACCGCACTTCCTCAATTTAAAAACACCGACACCACATGTTCTTTTGTTAGAAAAAAACCAAACTGGGTAAAAGACTGAAAATAGTACAACTATCGAGGGGCACTATTGTCACATGGATCTATAAATACAATAAAAAATCCACCTTACAGTACACAGCACAGCAGCAAGCCATAAGTTAGGATAAAGGTACTTTTTCTTCCTCAAATAGGATCCCCAAATTTATGGTTGCTTAATGTCCTTTAAAATTGGCTTCTAAATCTTTTGAATCAACCTTTGTTAAGGCTAAATAAGCTTTACTATTCTTAGTTGGTAAATATGCATCTCTTTGTTTAGTTCTTTGTTAAACATGAACATTGTTTTTAAATCTTTTATATTTTTATGATTTTGATTTTGTGGGTCTTGTTTTTAAGTCGAATATATGTGTGGTTTTCTATTTTTTTAGCTTAATTTTGTTGTATCGGGTTCGGATTTGGAGAAATGTTGTTTTTTTTTAATCTAGTGCAGTTGACTCCTAAGTTTTGGAATTTCTGAGCTTTGTTTGTATTTTGACAAAATGGTAAAAGAAATGTCGAGTGCTTGCTTGTTTGGTGAGTTGATATCCTCTCATTAGATCACCTGATGGTTCAATTAACAAGGTATTTATGTATTATTGGGTAGAAATGAGTAGATATTGACTGTTTAAGTTTTTTTCTTAAATGTTCTTAGAAGTGCTAGCTAGGAAAATTTTGAAAGAAAGAAAGAATCAAATGACGAATCGTTGCCTTCATTTTTTTTCGTGTTTGCTTAGTTTTTTTAATCTATTTCTATGTATTCTTTTGTAGTTGAAAAGTCTTTACAAATTTGTGTTGTCCTCTCTGATTAGGATTTGCAAGATGGAGAACATGAATAACTTTTGGCAGTTGGGAGATGATCTTCGAGGACAATCGAAAGTCACAGAGGATCACCAATGGTTGATGGCTGCATCAAAATTGGCTGAACAGACGAGGATAAAGGGTGAACGTGTGAACAATCTAGATCTTTCGAAGGGTCCAACTGAAATGAAGATGAGGGATAAATTTGGGTTCCAGGAAGACAACAAATTTGAGAATCTTAGCTTTAATATGTTGAACTTGAACTCAAAGATTGGAGATAATGCAAGCAAAAGTTCCTTCCAATATGGTATTTACAATACGAATGCTGTTTACAGGAAAAACAACAGCAGCAATAGCCTTGGAAACCTGGCTGGCAACAAATATATTGGCAACAATCATAGCAGCAAAGACGTTATCAATGACAGCAACACCAACAATAACAATAGCAACGAGAACAGCAATGCTGTTGACAAAAGATTCAAGACTTTGCCTGCTACGGAGACACTCCCTAGAGATGAAGTTCTTGGAGGGTACATCTTTGTTTGTAACAATGATACAATGCAGGAAGATTTAAAGCGCCAGCTGTTTGGTAAGATGCATTCTCATATATTTAATTTTCAGTTCATTAATTCCTATTATTATCATTTTAGGTAGGAATTATTAGTCTTTACATGTTGCTGTTATCTCATTTAATAGGTTTACCGCCAAGATACAGGGACTCTGTTCGGGCAATCACACCTGGCTTGCCTCTCTTTCTCTATAACTACACTACTCATCAATTGCATGGTATTTTTGAGGTTTGTTCACCTACTTCATTCTCATTTATCATTCCTTCCATTTACTTTGTGGTGCTTGATGCTGTTGGTTGATTAGGCAGTGTTAGTATTGTCCTTCACCTGTTGGAATTCCTTTCTTCCTCCAAATGTTTGCATTTGCCTTGCTTTTGCTAGATTTATGTTATGCCGTGTGATTTATGTGGTAGTCAATAAGATTTATCAATGATGCTTTTTAATGGTGAGATTGATCTCTCCTCCACCCACCACCACCTCAGTCCCAAAAGGAAGAGAAAGGCCTTGGATGTATGAAGTTTGTAATACTGGAGTGATCAGACATTCAGGGTTAATTTATGTTCATAGAAGAAATAAATGTGATAATCGTTTTAATCTCCCCCGCCCCCTCCTTATATTCATATGAACAGGCAGCAAGTTTTGGGGGTTCTAACATTGATCCAACTGCTTGGGAAGACAAAAAGTGTAAAGGCGAGTCTAGGTTTCCTGCTCAGGTAAAGTTTGGGTTTATCATTTGTGTAAACTGTATTGTTTATTTCCATGGAAGATTGCACTAACCCTAATCCTTTTAATTTTCTACCCTAATACATAGGTGAGAATCCGTATTAGGAAAGTCTGCAAAGAATTGGAAGAGGATGCTTTTAGGCCAGTCTTGCACCACTATGATGGTCCTAAGTTTCGTCTCGAGCTCTCAGTTCCTGAGGTGTGACAAACAATTATCTGTTTGCCCCTACATTTTCTTCTCTTGCTCATCTATTTCATGCAAATTTTCTTTATAACCAAATTTTAGCCGAAGCTCACGGTTCCGTTTTGAACTTTGCAGACTTTGGATCTATTAGACCTCTGTGAACAAGCAGGCTCTCTATGAGCAAAATGCTAGCCGAGTGCAAATGTAGTAGGGTTTGTGGTGCAAATCAGCCGTCTGTTTTTCAAAGATTTTCCATAGAACACAAGTTGTGGGTGCAAGTCCTGTTGGTGAAATCATCTTTGAAAAAAAAAGTAGGAAATGAACTTGGCCAGACGAATAAATGATTAGTGTCTTGCGAAGGTGCTTTGTAAAAAACCTTTTTGCATGATTTTATCTATGAATTAAAAACCCTATAGATAGACTTGCAAGACGTGACTGTGTAATGTTAAAAGCCGAGAAAAGAAGGCTTTGGTGCCCTTTTGTGCTTGTAACTCGTATCATATCTTCTTCCTGTTATGGACTTTGGAAATTCTCATGGACCATATTTGTGATATAGCGCCTAAAGTGCATTGATATTCAGCCTTATAGAAGTGGGTTCTTGCTGAATTCCAGAGAGATGGCTATCTGTTCGCGATTCTGGTTGCTGCAATTTCCTTGTCGATGTCGTAGAAGTGTGATATTTAAATTATGATATAATGTCAAAAAATACTCTAGTCATTTTGATTTATATTTTTTTAAAGCAATTCAGCCCTTAATATTTTATTTTTAGTCAAAATAATTTTTTTCAGATGAAAAATGCAAGTTAACTAATATTAAATGAATTGAAATAATGTGGTAAATTTACATGACAGTGCACGTTGCTATAGCACTGTCATATGAGCAAATATACCGATTTTACGGAATAATACATCAGTCAAAAAATAATTTTATAAAATTATATAAAATTTAAAATATTTTTTATTTTGACATACATTTCAAGTTGTTTATCGTCAGTTGAATAATTATTTTTATTCAAAGAATCAATTTTGACCCAAAATAGAACGTTAGTGTTAAATTGCTTCAAAAAAAAGAATAAAAGCTAAAATAACTATTCAATCGAATGTTACGAGTATTTTTTTAGCATTATGCCTTAAATTACCCCTGGCTTGGGGGTAAGTTGAATGGGTAGTTTCAACATGCAATCGCAAGTTATGTTTCATCAATCTCCTATTGCTGACATAAGATTCTTAACAATCCTTAAGCTTTCATAAGGCCAGCCTCCTCAAGAAACAATAATAAACTCAACTTTCACCCCAAGACTAATGCAGATTTTCAATCCCAAAGTTCCACTTAAACCTGGAAGCTGACAGCAATAGGGAATTGATACTATAGCGGACAAATGTAAACATCAATATTGGATAAACGAAGTTCCATCCAACTTTCTGCGTACACTGATCATGCCTTTGGCCTAATAGTATTCAACTATTTCAAATACATAACATCACCTTAAACAAGACTTGCTGGTAAAGCCAAACCCTAACAAGTTTCCATTGGAACCCGTCAAGCAAGTATGAACGGCTCTATTGCTTTCCCACGTCTTTGCTACAAACAAAGCATGTTGATGATCAAGGAGCAGCGGACACGAGAAACTTACGGATTCTTTGCAAGAGCTCGGCCTTTATGGAGTCGGGAACGGAAGCTGCATAAGCAAGGATTTAACCAAATCATATCATATATATATATATATAACAAGGTATGATGAAAGGGAAAAAAATTAGATTCTTACCTCTGCCTTTCGGGGTGATCAAATGCACAAGGTCGTCTACAGTGACATTGTTTCTTCCTTTCTTCTTAATATACGCCCTGTCATTCATCAAAGAGAAAGAGGTTTCATGAAGAATAATCAAGATTGCACACAAAGAACAAAATAGCTTGTTGGATAAATAACTAATTTTTACATGAAATAAGCCATTAGTAGAACATTATCTATTTTATGAAATGACACTTCATTTCTCCATTGTATGTTGTTGAGAAGAAAAGGTCAACAACAAGAGTTCAAACTAACAAGAAAAGTCCCATAGATAGATGTTTTGTCATTCTCCGAAGCACCACACCACGTTACTAGATACAATTAGATGCATCAGTAATAAGCCTAAGCATCTTTCATACACGATCATAATAGAAAAACACTATCACCTTTCAGTCATCATCCAGAAAATGCAGCATATCTATCACATTTGGGCATAGCGTGCAAATTGTCTATACAGAGTAGCAATCAAACAATAAAAACCCCTACGAACCCCACAACATATTTATTCCCATGGATTAATCACTTAATCAAACCTGCGGATGGAAAAAAGCATTTGTGAAGTATTGTTATATTAGATAACACTAATTAGTTTGAAGTATTCTAATTTCTAATTGCCTCAACTATAATGAATATTCAAAACTCTCCCCTAACCCTTTCAGATACAGCAACATGAAACTACTTGATTCTAATTCCTCTAATTTCTAATTCTATCTATGATGAATCTTCAACATTCTGTCCATTTTCAGAAACTAACAATGCTCAGTTGCTAACCCTTTCAGATACTGCAAAGAAACAGCCATTGATCTAAGTTCAAACAATAACTTGAAAGGAAGGAAACAGTAAAAACCTGCAAAGAGCTTTCATCTCATCCTTCCAACCACAGTCTATAAGCCTTTCTCTTAACAGATCCATTAATCTCTCTTTTTCCCCACTCTCAATCAACTGCAAAATTCAATCAAATCACAGTAAATAAACTTCTAAAAAATACCCAATATGTCCCAATAATTAAAAAGGAAAAGAAACGACCTTGATGTTAATAATTTCTTGAACGGTGGGTTCTTTCCCTTGATCTTCTGCAGCATCTGGAGTTGGTGGTCGATTTACTGAATGCTTCCTGTTATGAAAAACAATTTAATTTAAAGATTCGATTTTGGTTACCTTTTTAACTAAATTTAAATAGAATAAAGAGTTTACATGATTCCAAAAGCTCTCAGAAAATCAACGGAAAAGGAAATTGAAGAAAAATTTATCCTGGAAACAGCTTGAAGAACGAGAATATTGGAAGAAAGACGGTGGTTTTTATTTTCCTTTTCCCCCCTTTGGCAACCACCATCTGAAACGGCAACGTTTGGAAGGTTTTACATGATGGAGGTTTTTTACCATATTTGTCCCAGGAATTAGTTTCAAAATGCGAAAAAACCTAACACGTCAACGGCCTGAAGATAACGAAGTGGCGCCAAATGCTTACCATAAAACTACAAAAAAATATCTTTGAAAAATTCACAAAGAAAACAAAGAAAAAAATCCAAAGAATTTTAATCTATTCCATAAAAGCTAAGCACTGTTTCATTCTCCCGGCGTGTTTTTCTTGTAATCAATGGCTTCTTTGCTTCTCTCCTCTCTCTGTTTCAGTTCTCAAAAGCCTGGATCTTTACGTCCTCGCTCCGTTTCAGCTTCGGAGCTCCGACTGGATCCAGATTCGCCGCTCCGATATCTATCGGATTCCGACCGGTGAAGAAGAGAAATGGAAGGATTAGGGTTACGGTTTACTCCAGAGCTTCTCCGCTTGTGTTTCGGGACCTCGATGCTGATGATTTTCGGCATCCGCTCGATAAACAGGTGGGGATTCTATTGAAAATTTAACGAATTTGATTCAGACTTTATTTTAATAATTTTTTTATTTTCTTGTTTTGGTTACAGAACACGCTGATATTGAAAGCGATTCCAGGGCTTAACGAACTAGGAAGAGCTTTACTAGGTAATTGCTTTTACGAATTATAATTTGATCATTTTTGTATATTTTTCAAAAATTCAAAACCAGATAGTAAAAGATAAACTAAATTTGATTTGGGGGGGGGATTCCAAGATGTTAAAGGAAAATCATGTAACTTTGACATTTAATTACTTCTTCGAAACTATGGCTTTCCAATTAAATAAGCTTTCAAATGGGAAAAAATCAAAAGACCAAAACAAGTTGTTATAATTATGGTATGTTTAATGTTAAACTAGTTATTGTTTTTAATGCTTTGTAGCAGGATCCGTGACAGAGCAAATAATGCTTCTTGAGAATATAGGGACTTCAGTCCTTGTTTCAAAAGACCAGGTTACTTGATGTCTAGAAAATTGTTGTTTAAACTTGTTTTACTGGTTGCATCCGCCGTAACTTGTTTCAAATTATTGTCTTTTTCTTTTCTTGTATCAGCATATATGTGATTATAACTGTATAAATTGGATTAGATGTGCTTTACTTGCCATAGTAGTGCGTGTTTTAAAGGATAAAGTGTCATAATTTAGTGTTTTGCAACTTTGAAACAGGCTGTTTTGGCACATGAATTGGGTCATCTCAAATGTGATCATGGTGTATGGCTTACCTTTGCAAATCTTCTCACACTTGGAGCCTATACTATTCCTGGTATAAATTTGGTTCTTTCCATTGGTTGTGGAAACTTAGCTACTTTTTTTGTCTTGTTTATTTAACCAGAGCAAGTTGCAAGTGTGAGAAAACATCTCAGAAAAGACTAAAGGAGCTTATGGACTTTCAGGATAAGTGATTCTTAGCTCAAGTCGGGTGCACTTGTCCTTTTGAGGAGACTAATATACTGTTGATGAAGCATATGTGCCACTGGTATACGTAAGCATGGGCTTGCTTGTCATGTGTTGGCATGTATCTTGCAGTGTTTGCTGAGGGTGAAGGATGATGATGATTATCCTAACAGGAACTATGATTAATGTTTAAAGGGACTAGTATATAAAATTTAGATGGCACGTATCATGTTATACTCCAAAAAAACTATTTTATCCCTAAATGACCTTAGTTTTGGTTGAATGTAAATCATGTGGAAATATATCTGCAGTTAATATACAACATAGCGGTGAATACCTTTCTTTTTCACAGGACTTGGTGGCTTTATAGCTCAGACTTTAGAGGAACAGTTATTCCGTTGGCTTAGGGCAGCAGAGCTTACTTGTGATCGTGCAGCCCTTCTCGTCGCACAAGATCCCAAGGTATGCAACATCTTTCCCTGAGCCAACATAATCTGCAATTAAATTGTTGAGATTCCATTACCTGACTTTCTTTGTAATGCGCCTACAAGAGGTCGTCATCTCTGTTTCCTTGAAGTTAGCTGGTGGCTGCCCATCTATGGCTGATCAGTTAAATGTGGATGCGTTTTTGGAGCAAGCTTGCTCTTATGATAAGGCTTCTTCTAGTCCAATTGGTTATTATATAAGGTAAGCAATGGTTTGAGTTAAGCAATTTAAAACACTCCCTAGTATTTTCCATTTGGTTTTCACTAATTATTTCATGATGTTTAGAAATGCTCAAACGCGACAACTTTCACATCCGCTGCCTGTTCTACGTGCTCGTGAGATTGATGAATGGTCAAGAAGTCTTGACTACAGAAGCCTTCTTAAACGTGCAACTCAGATGAGCATTGTGGAAAGCGTTTAGCTTTGGTATGGACCTGGAGAAAGTCAAAGTTTAAAGCCAGCTTTAATAGGTATGAGCTGCGTGGTTATTTTCAGATTTCCAGAATAGTTTACATGCATATTTTTTTCTTTCCTATGTTTAACATCAGTCTAATTTTATTTTACCTGAATATGAAAGGCTTGCGATGTGATTTTCAAAATTTTACGTTGCTATTACCGTGCATTTGTTTCATTTTATAACATTGCCTTATTTTTTTTATATATTAATCAGACTTCTCCTGGGGATGTATTTTTTTTCAGATGTCGACTTTCTTTGCAAGATTTGTTTCCCTTTATGTTTATTTAAGGTATTTTGCCAGACAGCAAGAACGCAGAAAATGGAGGAAGCTTTTGCAAAGAGCATCTGTAGCAGTGCTAAAACATTTGTCCATAAAGAACAACAAGAATTAAAGAATGTAAATTTATGGTAAGAGAAACATATCTGGTTCATCTTTGTAACTATGATAGAGATTGTTATAACATATTCTTCAAACTCAAAGGAACTGGAATACCGTATATCATCATCATTTGAAAGGATAAAGCAACTATAGCATTTTCCCCCTCTCAAAATCCAGTAGTGAATACAATGCTCCTTACTTTATGCCCTGGAATTTCCTCTGTTCCCAAGTTATTATGGCATTGGCTTATAATTCCTGAAGAAACAACTCGTACAATTTTGAATGTCTACAAAAAGGACTTGATCGACTACATAGCTAAATAATTTCCTGTACTAGAGTTCATTACCATAGAAGGACAATGAGCAGTAACAGAGAAATCAAAATGTTTGGCTTGATTGAGATTTTTTGGGCCACTGGAAGAGAGCAAGCCAAGACTACATCATCAACCACAGGACCGCGGAACATACCATCTTTTGTCTGACTTGATGTGAAGCTTGAAAAGCTGATGGGAGTAGCACTTGAACCTGCCTCGAACTTGATCGAATATTTCTCGGCGGATCCTGTCCCATTATTTCTTACTGTAAAATTCTGAACTTTCGATCCTTCTCGAGCTTCTACAATAACCTCTCCTTCCCACACATGGTTAGCATCTCCTAGTGTGAAGTCCAGATTATATGCAGAACCTTTCGTGAGAGATACTTGTGTATGTATGCCAGCTGAAACACATGAAACAATCTCCATCGTAGCATTGCCATGGGGCACAAAGAAGTGCTTGGAGTCCTGCTAAATGGTGTTTCATTAAGAAATGTTGTCAAAGGAATGATCCTGCAAAAGAATGATATTGCTTGAAATTACTATTGGCAAAACGTTAATGACAAAAGAAAGAAGATTTTTTTTTAATTTTTAAATATTTTAAATTAAATTTTAAACCAACTATTTTAAAGTATTCGAATTTTTTAACAAATAATCAGTTTAGTAGTACGGGATATTAGGTTTTTTAAGCAACCTTTAAGGTTTAAATCTATATTGAATGTGATAGTCTCTGCAATATTTAATTTAGATTAATCGACAAATAAATTAAATATTAATAATTATAAAAAATTTGAAGTTTAGAGTCATTCAATTTTTTTTTGATAAATATGAATTTTATTATCCAGAGTAAGCAGAATTCTGCTACATAGCAACATCTAACTCATGGAGTAGCCTCGTCATCACCGAAACATTTTTGGGAACTAGTAACTACACTAAATGACTAAAATGCCGGCAGGCACCGGCTCTGCAGTTTCTCCATAGCTGATAGCCCATTATATATATATAATGTACTGACTTTGAAAATTAATTTATTTTTATAAGTGTCTTAATTTTAAGGTTTAATGTCTTAGTTTAGGACGTAGGGTTTAGGTGTAGAGTTTAAAATTTAAGGGTATTAGTTAAAATTCAAGGTTTAGGAGTTTTGGTGTAAGGTTTAGAGGTTGTAGTTTAGTTTTTAGAGTAATATAATTAACGTTTAGATTTTAATTTATAAACTCTAAATTATAACCTTAAACCTTAAACTTTAAATTATTATCCTTAAATTCTAAATTTTTATACTAAACAACCTTAAACTTTAAATATTTTAACCTTAAATTAGTTTTCACCGATAATTATACCATATATATATATAAAAACTTCGACAGCTTTAGTTTGAGTAATCGGGTGCATTCCAGAAGAAGAATAGGACAGGTAAAATGCCAGGAATAAGCGGCCCTTCTGATTATTCACAAGAACCGCCACGACATCCTTGTCTTCAAATCAACGGCAAGGCAAGTCATTCTCTTGTTCTGTTTGATCACCCATTCCATTAGATCATTGAATCTCATCATCTTTTTCTACTTAGAGAAAACATGGCCTTTTGTTAGTGGGGTGATTTGATTTGAAAAGTATCGATCGATGTTAAAAACCAGTGAAAACCCAATTCATTACGTTATAGTTTATTCAATTTGCATGAAAGAATGGTGTCCAATTTGCTAACTAGATGAAGCTATTTCTTTGTCTATTGAACTGATTTGGGCAAGGTCCAAAATGCCTCCTTTAATCCAAAAGGATTGCCTTTTTCATCCTTTAATTCCCATTGCTACATAATAAACATGGTCATTTATTAGATTTTCAATGAATAATCCCTCTTGTTATTGGCACTTTTGGTGCAGGAGCCTTTAATGCCGAGCCACCGCGTTCCGCCTTAGTTTCCTCTTTTGCAACTCCAGTGGAGTTGTTTTACAAGAGAAACCATGGACCAATCCCTGTAGTTGATGACATAGAGCGGTTACATACTATTTCCTTGTCCCATGCTATCACTTGTTTGAACTTCTGAATTCGGTTGCTTTTCTTGGGGATTGTTTCTGACTTTAAGCATTTGTTTTCGAGAATCAGATATTGCTTTGATATAAGTGGTTTAATTGAAACTCCCAAAAAGGTTTATACGAGAGATGTTAGGCGAGTGATAGTGATAGCACTGCTGATTGCGTCGGTTCAGTGTATGTTTCTTCCTCGATTATATTGTTCGATATTAATCTGTTTTTCGAACAATGAAATGAAAGTTTCTGATTGTCACTAACAGGATGCTGCCAAAATACAATGTCACTGCCACCTTACAGGTTTGATTTGTTCCATTGATGCTGTTGATCTACATAGCACTGTGATCATTGCATTTGTTCACTGATTTGGCTTTGGTAATTTGTTCAGTGTGCGGGTAATAGGAGGACTGCCATGAGCAAAACCAGAAAAGTGAGAGGAGTTGGCTGGGATGTTTCTGCTGTTGGGAACGGTCTGTTTTGTCCACCTCGAATTTGCAATGAGTTTTTTGTACTTGTATTTCATCTGTATGTGCTTGTGTAGTGACATGCATACGGAATTATGAATGAACTAGAGGATATTTTCATGAATGTTGTCTAATTTTGCATGGATAATTACTATTGGGGTTGTTTATATCGTCTTTATGACCTTTCAGCTGTCTGGGGTTGTGCCAAATTGGCTGATGTTCTTGAACTCATTGGGATACCAAAGTTGACAAGTAGCATTCAGTCTGGTGGGAACATGTCGAATTTGTGAGCATCGATAAGTGTAAGGTAGTAACTTTGGCAATCTTTCCTGCCATTCAATGGCTGTTTCTCTCTATATGAGAACATCACTTCATATTCTGCCTTTTTCTTTAAACTAAATGTAGGAGGAGAATGGAGGCCCGTACAAGGCATCGATTCCACTTAGTCAGGCAACAAACCCTGAAGCAGATGTTTTACTTGCTTATGAGATGAATGGGGAAGTAAGGAAACTTCTCTTATATGATGGTATTCCTTTCTACGATATACCTTTGCTAACTTTCGTGATTGGTGGTGGCAAAACAAACATGAACCTGAAAGCCTGAAAAATCCTGAAGCCACCATAGCCCTTGTTGACAAAAAATGTTAGATTAGA